>JAJJMA010143699.1:0-28338 GCA_023529015.1 Papaver nudicaule
GTAGGTATCGAAGATATCGAGTATCCTCCAAGGAGGCATGAGTTTAATATCTTGGATACCTGTTTTGTCTAAGTAAAGTCGGAATCTTATGGTAGGTAGCTACTGTTTACCTCGATAATCAAGTAACACAATGGGGGAGTGCCGGTCAAAGTTGGAGATTAGACATGGTACTGTTCTCCTATCGCGACCTGGAATTCAACTCTTTCATTCTCGTTCGCCCCTCCTCGAGGCTATATTTGTTTTTTTTAGAGGAGGTCCCTTGGCTGCGTAACTTACTTACCATTCCCGTGAATGTAAGCTAATTAGCTGCCTCGGGGTTCCATCCACCCTAATGGTAGATGTTAATCCCATTTATCATCCCCGCGACGCCTCATTAAGGAGGTCCTATAGGTCGCGTGTTAGTGGGTCCAAATGCCTCTAGCTTATGTAGCTTCGATGCAAAGTACCCACCGCTAACGGGGTATCTTGTGGGTAGATGATTGTGCCATGTAGCTCGTAGAGCCCTTACGACTACATGTGCCTCAGTTCTGTGCCTAACACCGGTATGACTTTTTTATAATTGGCGTCAAAGCCTTTATATATATGGCTTCGAGGCCTTAGAGGAGATATGGCATCAAGGCCTTTTCGTTTATATGGCGTCAAGGCCTTATAAGAGATATGGCATCAGGGCCTTTTCGTTTATATAACGTCAAGGCCTTAGAGGAGATATGCCTAATCGAATAGGATCTGGAGTTTGAATCGAAATACAACAGATCAAGTTGTTTCTTTATTTATTCTTCTAATGATCGAAATGCCTTGATTACATGTGGATTTTTTAATTAAGATGCTTCAAATGTTTTCCATCAACTGGTGTGCTTAAACCGTTTTCCCTCACATTTGAGCAAACTATACGTATCATTTCCCATTGCCTTTTCGATGACATACAGGCCTGTCCAGAAGGGCTCTTCTTTGGTGTCTTTGATGGTATTGTAACATGACTTCGATGTAGATGCACCACTTTTCTTTTCTTTTTGTTATCATGAATTTCTCCCTGTCCTTGTACCACTGACCTTTTCCTTGTTTATTACACCCTATGATTGATTGTGGAATTGATTTTAGTTTTTCCATAGAGGTCGTGGCCATCCCTGTCTCTACTTCAGCAATAAACTCTTTGATGCTAGATTTCGTTATCTTTTGTTGTTTGCTCTGACTCCCCAAATATTGCATCGAGCCTTCCCTATGATGTAGGTCGATTTCATTACAAACACGAGCTTCAACAGGATCTCCCATTATTTCTACTATCCCAGTTGGCGTTGGGAATCAGATTCTTCTGTGAAGCGTGGAAGCTACTCCCATTAAAGTATTAAACTATGTAGCCATGGTCTTCCCATAATAGCAGTATATGGAGAGTCAATGTATACTACACAGAATGGTGTGAGGAGTTCGAGCTTGCCTACATAAACTGTTAATGGTAACTCTCCCCTTGGTATCAAAGGTTTACCATTGAAATCGAACACGTTATATGTCGAAGGTACTAACGCTACATCCTTTCTGAATAGTTGGTCGTGAATGTTTCCGAAGAGTATATCGACAGAGCTTCCTGGGTCCACCAGTATCCTGGGCATTGCGATTTTTTCGATGTTCATATTTATTACCAACGGATCATTGTGTGACCTTCCTCCATCCGGGATATCCTTAGCAGAAAAGAAAACTTGTTTTTTCTGCCATTCTTCGAGAGGTTTCCTCATAACTACACTCATTATCTCTTTTCATTCGAAGTCCCTTTTGTGGATTCTATCAGTGGTGTTGTTTCTGAAGCTGGATTCGCTGACCTCAGCATGTGCTATCGAATTACAGTCGTTGAACCTTGGAATATCTCGATCTATTGTGATGACATATGCCTCATGTTTCTTTTCTTCTTTGGGTTGTGGCTGCTCTGGAGGTGGGTTTGGTAATCCCAAGAGATGATCGAATTTTCCTTTCGAGATGAAATAGTGAATCTGGTCTTGTGCTATGACACAGTTCTCGGTAGAATGGCTATAAAACTTGTGAATGTGACAGAAATCCCCCGAGTTCCTTGTATGCGGCGGCTGATTACCCCTACTTCTTGGTTAGCGAATTTCACTTGCTGATTCAGATTGCTCGATGCACCTTAGGGAAACCTCGACAGGTACACTGAGCTTCATGAGCTTTCTGTCTTGGAAAGAAGGGAATCCTGTCCTCGGTACTCCGAACTTCTTGCTTTGGAATCCTCCCTCGAATCCTTCGAGAATCATCGCCCTTGTTCTCATTATATCTTCTGTTATCGCTATACCTGCCATCACCAAACTTTCCTTCGCTTTCATATCGTCCAACATCATCTTGTCTCTCTCTTTTATAGGAGTCCCCCACTTGGTTGTCCACAGATTGGTCTTGCCTTGTTCCGAACAGTACTTTCTTGAGGGGTTCCACGAGCCTCTTAACTGCATCTTGCTCTTCCAAATATAAGTTGTTGATCGAATATACTTGTTTCGAGATGTTGTCCTTCCCTTGTGCTGCATGTTCTCTAATTTCTTCATATGCAATTCGCTCATTTTTGTACTTTCGTAATTCCTGCAGTGTTTCAACATTCTTCGAGAACAACTTTTCGTACAGAGGGTGATCCTTGTCAAGTGCATTTAGGTAAGCTCGAACTTTATCTTTCTCTGTGGCGCCATTTCCGACCTCCACGCATTGCGTGGTCCATCCTAATGCGTGGTCCATCCTTCTGTCAAGCTTTTAGTGGATTCCTTGGGTTTTACCCTTATGCTGAATAATTTCTCCACTCCAGGTTTCGATGAGCTGTTGTAGAGGAAATTGAGCAAAAAGACTTTGGACATGTCATCGAAAGATGAGATTGAATATACTAGTAAGATATCATACCAAGCTAAGGCCTATCCTTTCAAGCTTGATGGGAAATATTTGCAGAGCACTTCGTCTTTGTCAGCCCATGCTAGGAATAATCTTTAGTACATTTTTATGTGACGAGTTGCATCTCTACTTCCGTCGAAGACAGAGTTAAAGACTGACATAATGCATTTGACTGGGATAGGCTTGCTTAAGAGTTCGAAACTTAACGGTGAGCGGTGTACTTCATTAATGTCTTGTCTCAACTTCACGTTTGCGGACGATTGTACCCGACTACCGAGGAGCTCTGCTCCCATTGCCTTGATCTCGTCCATCATAACTTTTTGCAATGCCGTTGTTTCGGCATCCTTTAGCCATGTTCGTTCTCGTATACCAGATGTATATTATTTCCCTTTGATCGAATGTTAGGTTCGACAAGACGACTCGACGTTTCTCCCCTATGCTCGTTTGTGTGTCTGTGTATTGAGGTATTATTTCTCGATATGGAGGGACGTTTTGAATGTGAGTTTCCATGCAGATGGGAGTGACCTTCACTATTTCTCTTGTAATTAGACGTTGACTTTTCAACAGCTTTCTTATTCGCTTCGACTAGTCTCATCTTAAGTTTTTTGTTCCTCCTCATGAGTTTCCTGAACCGTGCGGCTCTTAGGTTTCTTCCTCGGTGGGTTGGTGTATTTGTATTACATCTTCATTAGATCTCTATGTTTCAAAGCTTGAATTCCTTGAAAAACATCGATCTATCACTGTGATGATTTGCTCGAAACTCTTAAGCATTCTAAAGCTCAAAATCTTTAGATACTTTGGTGGAGCTTATATTTAAGCAAAAAATGGAAATATTAAATGAAAACTTGAAAACCCTAAGAAAAAAAGTCACAAAGATTTTGAAAAACATGAAAGCATAGGCCTAAGTCATTTTAATCAGTCCCTGTTTCTAGCGCCAAAATGTGTCGGTATAAAATCTGCTAAGAGATCTTACACCCAACAACCATGATGAGATTACATTAACAAATGGTTTAAAGGGTTGATTTGGTATTGAAAAGACGAGGGTACCGAGTACACCACCAATTTTTTATTTTAGTCCACCTATGAGTCAAATCTTGAACGGTTCCTGTAATCAAGAACTCAAGAACAAGATCTCTTTCGTCACTGATTGATTCACACAAGGGATTCAATACAAGATTCTGAAAGGCTATGTCAACAACCAAGTACGATACTTTAATTATAAATGACAAGTCAAATATAATGCGGAATGAAAAGTAAAGTACAAACAAGAATTTTGTTAACGAGGAAACTACAAACTCGTAGAAAAACCCCGCGACCTAGTCCATTTTGAATACTCTTAAGAATTAAGCCACCAACACACCTACTCTCAGACTTCGAACTAGCTGGTGCAGACAATATGACCCTAATACGATTATTAGTCACAAAGATTTCCCCTCAGTATTCCTACGCCTCCAACCACAGCAAGGTGGTCACGCACATGTACTCCCCTACGCAAACAGACGTCATTTACTGTCTTACGCAAGAGTTTCTCCACAGCCCGTCGTGAAGACTATCGCTATCCGACCTCCAATCGGACGACTACAACCTTATGGACAACAACCAAATAGCGGCAGGTCAAATCGCTAGATGATATCCTTGGAAACTAACGAATATTTCACCAAAGTCGTTTTACACCAAGAGCGAGGATATTTAAGTTTACTTGTTAATAAACCCCTCAAGATATCGATCAAGGTTTCAAAACCCAAAAACTCCCGAAAGAGCAACCTTGTCGTCCCAGTTGGAATCAAGCAAATAGCTGGATGCAAGTACAATATGATATGACCGTGAAGAACAGTGTACCTGCAAGAATAAATCCAATAACAACAACTTGATTCCACTCAATATCTATAGTTTAGGCTAATAAACGGAAAACGACTTGCTGACAAATCCAGGTTAATAGATAAAGAGTATGTTCTAATCACAACGATCTTGAGTGGCCTTACAGCAGAAGAGAAGGACCATAAAATAAACAAGATTGCAAGGTTTGATAGACGTGATAGAACAGAACACAAGTACAATACAAAGAAGACTAGTAAACATAAACAAGTTTCCCGTAAGAGGTACTTCTAGGCTTCTCAATCCCCAAGAGAAGACTTGCACTAATCCAGACCAAAAGCAAAAGCTTAAAGGTAACTGAAAGGAAAAGTGAATAAACATAAGCTTTCAATTCCGAAGAAGAGCTTGGTAGAGGGACAAAGCTTTCAGGAGATACCACTCCTATTTATATTGACTAAGGCTTAGCTTTGAAATGAGGCTAGCTAGCTTAATTTCGGAAATTCATTAAAGCACCTTTCCATATATGTTGTGAAATACCTCACTTAGACTCACAGCATTTAATGAGATCTAATACTCTAGATTTTTTTCATTAAAGAAAAATATATTTCAATAAATGTTTGGCCAAGAGCAATCAAAGCAAATAATACTCGTAAGGTATATTTGGATATTTCATTTAATTCGAAATATGGTGCTTACCAAAAATGCTCCCTGGGAAAGAGATCATTTCGAAAACGTGTCATATTGTTTCGAAAATCTCCTTAAGGTATTATTACTTCCAAATGTCGTCATCAGCTTTGATAATATCGATATCACTTCCTAGGCTTTGTTGGACGGGCCAGAACGATCCTAGGTGGAAGTGAGATCTGGTCCAACGTGGCTCAGCGTTCCACATAAACGTATCATAGCAGACAAGGACAAGCCTTGCGTGTTAAGCTTAAGTGAACACGTAGGTTCAATGGACATTCTGAATCATACAAAAAGATATACCAATAAAGTACGGTGCATGATTCATCGAGCAATAGCGAAATGTTGCATCTCCTGAATTCTCGATTCCAATATAGATGATCACGTTAATGATATCAAGATTCAAATCAAAACAACAAATGATAAATCAAATGAATATTTAATCAAGTAGTATATCTATACGAAGATCTAATCACGTACAATATTGATCAGAAATCATGTGTCTACTAACTAGAGCGGCGAACCATATTTATGACTATGACTCAAACCAACTTAGTTGTGCATTGAAGATGAACAAATTCAAACTTCAAACTTAGAATATAAAACTCATTAATTCGTTGAAGCACAAATCAAAATGGTAGAGTTTGAACTTCGAAAATACGCATTCTGAGATAACCATTTTTAGGTTTCGAAATCTACATACTGTTTGGCAAAAACCAAATTAAGGTTTCGGATCTTAAAGTTCATATATGACCAGAACCGAATTAAGGTTCCCAAATTAAGTTTCCATATAGCGAAACCAAAGTAAGGTTTCGAACTTTAGATTTTGTTTTAACAAAACCTTGGTTAAGGTTTCGAAACAAGAACATATTAATCTCGTCATAAATGTTTGGTGTCGAACTTGAGAGTCCACGTGGTCAAGAGACGTTTCAGCATCACACCTTTTTGTCCTTGACGCACATGTTATATTTCCCGGTTCACATAAACCTTTAGGAAACCCCAAGGGTATACTAGACCTTTTAGAACTCACATGGTCAAGACCCATTGGTCTCAATTATCAAGTCACTGTTAGCCAAGAAATATCGTTTCGAACTCATGTTCTTTCATTGGTCACAACATTTATGTTTTGGACCGAATAACTTATGGATGCGAAAACCAGATTATGGTTTCGAAATCAAAGTTTAGTTTTACCAAAATCTACATTGAGGTTTCGAACTCTGAAAGTCCATAAGATGAGATAACAAGAACATGGTTTCGAAATCTAAAAGTATGATATGGCTTACAAGATGTTCATATATAAAGAATCAAATAAATCATTCAGAACTTCAGTAATCAAAGCCAAACCATGACGTAGTATTCGAACTCAGAACAACAGTATATCGAGTCTACACAACATAAGTGTGAGTCACGATCTCTCTTACATTTAGCTCATACAAGTACGCGCTAATCAATCCGACAAAGTCAGACAAGGTAAGTCGAGACACAATACTGTGATGGATTAAATCTCGTAATACTACCGAGACAACATCACAAATATTATATCCAACTCAAAGGTTTTAGGAAAAACATTATATTACCTAGAGACGGAGAAGAAAAGAAATCTCTAAGCAACATGGAACGTCATAACTACAACAAAAATATTGCGAGCGATAAAGTGGAGTTATATCTTAAGACACACTGATCACAAGTGATCAAGTCATAACGGAAATCTCAAGCATTAAGTTATGTTTTTGTCTTTTGTAGCACAAGTGTAAAAGATAATGGAATCGCGTTATTTAGATTCACTAACCTCTTGAATGATGAAATCGGATGTCTTCGTTTGATCTTCAGTCTTCTTCAACTCTTCAAATAGTGATTCTAAATCCTGCCAAAATCTTCCACAACCTAAAGCTAACTCAATGATGACATTACCTAATGCGTGTTGTTTAGCGGTCGAGTTTTGATCACTAAAGTTGACAACTAAGCTTGACATACCAACACTTAGTGAGGTTGACCGAGACATGCTCTATCCCCCTTTGTCAATTTTAGTGACAAAAACTCTTTACATAGATGAACGACAAATTGAAAAACTAAGTTCTACGCTTCAAATTCTTCTACTACTTAGCTTGACAGCACACCAATAGTACCTGCAAAATGTGTCAGTCTGCAAACAAGATACGTATTATTGAAAAATCACATGATAACCAATACACTTACTCCCCATGAATGTAAGTTCGGATGTCTATCAAGTCCGACGTATTGTTATCACTGCAGCACAACGGGAAAGTGTACAGTGCTAGTAACCAATAGTAACATCTAGTGTTACTCCCCCTTAGTTAATGCTTTCATTCATTTTTCATTATACGCACATGCATTTTTCTCCCCATATGACACTGCTTACTGTCAAAGACCAAGCACTGAACGAGTCAAGCTATCAATATTTCTCCCCCTTTTTGTCAAAAAGAATTGACAAAGGGTCTCGAAAATATCTGAGTTCGAGATAAATGCTCAAGTTCCGAGAAACTCGATTCGACATATAAGAATGATTGCATTCATAAGGGTCAGCATTTCGACAAGTTACACAATATGTATATATATATTAATCAGCACAAGTAACCTGTCAGGAAATATAAAACATATAAGCAGATATGAGTTATATTCCCTGTAAATTCCACAACCACGCTCCCCTAAAGATATATTTCTATTAAGCATAAGTTCACAAAAGAACTGTCTCCTCCGTTGGTTGTCATTCCCTCGGACACGAGAACAACGTCAATAGTCTTTACTAAAGAAAGACTGAGATTTGGTTTTGGATTTTCGAACACGTCCGTAGTCTTACTAGATTATACCAAAACCAATGATTTATGCGTATACTATATTTCCGGTCATAAGACATCATGGAATCCAATAGTATTGTGACTAGCATAAAATCAATCTCCTCCTTACATAGTTACACTTATACATGCGTACAAAGTTATTAGTACAAATATAACAGCCACAAACATAAGGAGGCCGAGATATCAAGATATTTAAATAACAATTATGTAGATCTACTCCCTAGGAGATAAAAGTATAATCTTGATAACCTGCAACATATATTCATCATGATTCAGCAAAAATATTATATCAAATGTTGCTTTCGAAACTCACGCATATTTTTGTTATTTTCGAATATATATATATAACAAACATGAAAAATAACAAACAATCACTGTATGTCTTTATCTGAGAATTCTCATATGTTCCCAATAGATTAGAATATCCATGTTTCACAACCAAGACAATATTAAGACAAATATATCTTAGAAGGAAACAAATTCAAATCTAATGATTCTCGATTAGTCAAGGATGACCTAGTGAGTCAAAGAAAACACAAAGCCTTGAGTATGGAAGGAAATACACCAAACATGACCAAAATCACATTTTCCATGTTTAGGTTTTGAAACCTAACATTTATGTTTGTTAGAATTCGGAACCTACTTTTCGTCGGCAAATGCGAATATTGTTTTTGTACATAACTTTTGCGTTCTGTATCAGAATCGAGTGATTCTTGGATCAATTGAATCGTCTCTTCAAGAGCTATACAGAGAACACCAGTAATATTTCCAACTACTTAACCATTTTTCCTTCAAGCATTTATCTTCTAATTCTTTCGTTAATACTTTCATTACATACTCTCGTTAATACCGTCTAGTTTATTTACTTAATAACGTATACTTCCGTTAAACAAAGTCGCGGTTGATTGTGTTTGCTTCTTGTTCGTTAACTTCATGTGACTTATGTTAAACAAAGTCGCGGTTGCTTGTTGGTTGCTTCTTGTTCGTTAACTTCATGTGACGAATGTTGCCAACAATGCGCTCTTTAACAGATCTTTTTGCTTTCAATTTTTCATTGGCTGGAACGTTTGGAACTCTCACTTGCATTTGCCTCCTCTTTGGTGCAAATTTATTCGCCTCATTAATTTCCAAAATCTTCACACTTCTAAGACTTTTATTGTTTTCAATTTTCTTATAACCTTTACAGATTTTGTCAACCGCTTTTTCGAGCATAGCTCCACTGGTAACAAGTTTGTTTGCTGCTTCACGTAAAACTTCAGTGAAATCAAGTTTTTTAGCAACCTCTTGTACTGCTTTTGCCCTACGAACACGGAATTTGCCAAAACTAGTCTCAGGAAAACAAGACGTCTTCATTTTTTGTATGAAGGGAGAAAGAGTAAGTTTTGGCATAATTTTTGAGTGTAAAACTCTTCAATTTATACTCGAAGGAAATTTTATCGTTGGTGTGAGAGTTAATGTCGTTAGAATTAGAAAATATCTCTAACGATCGAGAGACACTGTCTCGATGTCGACAGACACTCTCTCGACAGATACTGAATATCTCGACCGTTAAAGATATTATCTGTACCATAGTGGGAAACGGGATTTGCGGCCTTACAAGCCTAATTCTGCTCTTTTGCTACCCCCTTGTCTAGTTGAAAAGCAAATCGTTGAACCCTCTCCGTACAAAATACAAATCTTACAACGGCCCCTGTTCTAAACTGGATCCGCCCATGTCTAGAGTTTAGAGATCTCCTAGACTCACACTCCCTCCGTCCCTCTAAAATAGGCGGAAAAGTCCAATTCTCGTAGAATAAGACATTTTTTTTGTTTTCATAAATGGTCATGTTTTTTACTGTTTTTACCCTTTGTCCTATTATTTTTTTTATTATTTTTTATTATTATTATTTTTTTTTTTTGTATTCCTTTGTCCTATTATCAATACAATTCCCAACATATCATAAATAAGGGTAAAACAAGTTAAAATGCACATTGAAATTGCAATTCCGCATATTTAAAGGGACAACAAAAAATCAATTCTCCACCTATTTTAGAGGGACGGAGGGAGTACAAACTCCGTTACAAGGTTTTGGTTGAGCGTGCTCAAGGGTTAGGTTTGGGCAATGCGATGCTTCTACTTTTCGGTCTTGGAATCAAAAACAAAATCGAATCGAGCATCTAAATATAGAAAAAAAGTCCTGAAACCACTCAAAAATCTTTTTCACTTTGAAATTCTCCTCCAGAAAAGTCTTTAGTTGTTGCGAGTCTAAAGACCCTTTCTCAGAAAAAGAAGAGAATGACACCCGACTCTTCTAATTTTAACTCGTTTTACTATTTCTGTCTTCCCCTTTTCTTTCTCATAATCCCCAGTTCTGTTTATTTCCTCTTACTCAGCCTTTTTCACTCACTTGATCATTATTAAGCTAGAGTTTGCGGTGGCAATCGTAATTGGTAACTTATTCAACTGTGTTCTCGATTGTATCTTGTATCTTTCTAGTCATTATCTGGTTTTATTTCAATGTTTTTTTGTTGTTTCTTGTATACAATCACATGGACTCTTAGCTATTGGTAATTCGAATACTGGGTTTTGTTGGCTTTTGGTGCATTTTCTTAAGCTTTGAGTTAATCTCATGTTGTTGAGTTACCCATGAAGTAATTTCTGAGAATTTATTGAAGGACATTCTTCTATGTTGCTTCATCCACTTATATTTTTGGTGTATTTTTGTTAGTCTCAGAATTTACTTTTTTTTTAAGCATGCCAATGTTATTGATATGTTTGTTTTGTAGAATTGATATATTTATTTCAATCTTTAGGTCGATTATGTGAATTTTGCATTACATTCAAGATGTGGTTATGTTACAACTCTAGGGATCAGGGTATGGTTGTGTACCCTTCCTCACTGTAGCCTTCAAATTTAGGGTTCGTATCTTGGTCGCATTTGATTATTAGAATTTCTTATACGTAAGGATGTTGTATTAGTCGCTTGACATGAAGAAGCTTGTGGATTCATGTTAAAATCATGTCTTGTACTCTTGTATAAGATTAAACTTCTTAAAAGGTTCACCTTAGAGAGTGCAATCTTTGTCATTATTGTCTATATAACATGGTCAATGGTTTATGGTGTAATCTTTAACCATGAAGTACATATCCCATTTATAAGTAGGTACGTTGCATCAAAAATTATCAGTTTGAGATCATGTAGATGGTTTACAAATATCTTAGTATAGGAATCGATTGAAGGTTCTTTTTGCTTTTTCACATCATCACCTTCGTAAGCTAACCTCAGCAGGATTTGGCATTTACAAGTTTCAATTGCCGTTCCTCTAATTTTAGTTTTTTCTAACTAGAAATGGATAGATCTTGTTTTCAGGCGTAAATCATGTATGGAGAAACGATTGTTGAGCCTGTAGGAGAACTTCAAGTCACTTTTGGCTATCAATGTAACGGCAAACAAGGAGGTTCCTGTAAAGTGGCAGATGGATATGAGATTCCATATGGAAGTTTTCGAAGGAAGAGCTCCTTTACTTTCTTGTCTGGGGCTGCTCTAAGTGCTAACACCACATTAGCAAATACAAATATGTGTAATGGACGGATAGGTGCTGAAATTCTTCCTAGTCTGGATTCTCCAAAATCATTCCGTAGAGTCCCCTCTTCACCATCCTTTGCTAGGTTGGATATGTTATCGTGTTCTTATCAGAGTGGAATGTCAACCTTGAGTTCTACTTTATCAAGTCAAAGTGAGATATCAGATTGGGAATTTCATAGATTGAAATCGATGAATGCTGCTTCTAAAAATGAAAATTTCCTCAATGCTAAGGAAGTAGAAGTTGCGGGTGGGGCAGCTGGTGAAGATAGAGTTCAAGCTGTTTGTTCAGAAGAAAATGGTTGGCTCTTTTGTGCTATATATGATGGGTTTAATGGAAGGGATGCAGCAGATTTTTTAGCAGGGACATTGTATGAAACCATAGGACTATATTTGAATCTTTTGGAGAAGGAAATGAAAGAGGAAAGTAAAATGAATTTAGATGATTGTCTCCTATATTTTATGGATGGAAGTGCTTTTCGATCCGAGGAACATAGTCCTTCGAGAATATATGATGACAGCAGTGGTAAAAGCTTCACCAGTGAACCTTCACTAGTTAATAATCAAGAAGTCTTGTATGACTTGTTTAGGCATAAAGTGCTTGATTGTCTCCAGTCTGCTCTTAATCAGGCTGAGAGTGAATTTCTCTACATGGTTGAACAAGAAATGGAGGATCGTCCTGACTTAGTTTCCGTTGGGTCTTGTGTTTTGGTTGTTCTTATCTATGATAAGGATCTATATATACTTAGTTTAGGTGATAGTAGAGCTGTATTAGCTACATATGGTGTTGATGATAATGAGAAGTTGGAAGCTATTCAACTGTCAGATATTCACAGTGTTGACAATAACATAGAACGGGACCAACTTCTCAATGATCATCCAAATGAGCCTTCCGTTATTGTTGGTGGAAAAGTGAAAGGGAAATTGAAGCTAACTCGTGCATTTGGAGTGGGTTATTTGAAAAAGGTAAATACTTATCTTCATGTTGCAAGTTACATGCGGAGGATGTCACTTGTTTCCCTATAATTACGTGCACTGCCAGGAGAGCCTAAGAGCGTGTCTCGGACAGTGTATCTATGTGTTTGATAATGGATATGCGAACATTGGTTCTTCTTTTCTCAAACGTAAACATGATCATTTAGTCTCCGTTTCTAAAGGTTATTTCATATATGTAATCAATATTTCCGAATAAATGTTTCATACTAACCTTCCAGATTGTTTTCAACTGTGTTTGCAGAGAAAAATGAATGATGCTTTAATGGGTATTCTCCAAGTTCCAAACCTGTTAAGTCCACCATACGTCTCCACCCAGCCTTCATTGAATGTTCATAGAATCTCAAAAGAGGACTGCTTTGTAGTTATCGGAAGCGACGGTTTATTTGATTTCATCACGAGTGATGAAGCTGTAAGACTTGTGCATATGTATATTTTAAGCAACCCATCAGGTGATCCAGCTAAATTCCTTCTTGAGCAGCTCGTACTAAGAGCCGCTGATAGTGCAGGTAAATCAAGAATTAACTTATAAGAATTTCTGATCGCAACTTAGGCTTTTAGTTATAATTAAATACTCTATTGGTCCCTATTCATATTGCAGGTTTCAGCACCGAAGAGTTAATGAGAATCCCTGCTGGTAGAAGAAGGAAGTACCATGATGACGTGACCGTGATTGTAGTCATACTTGGTAGCAATCTGCGCACGTCAAAGGCCTCAACTGTTCTATAGAATTACAGGTAATGTAAGAGTTTCATAACACTACTTTTCACTTCTGAATTCTGATATCTCAATTTTACAAGCATATTTGCAGTTCTGTTGGTACATAATTCTTGAAAGCCATAGTACTACTGCTGCCTTTTGACCATTGATGGTGTATCAAGTTTGGAGAGTTTTATCATTAAACAATGTGGTTTAATCATATTCACTAATCTGTCGTAGCTCATCTGGGTGCGACTATTTTTCAGTCATAATTGGAGTTTTTAACTGGTCCCCTATAGTGAGAGATATGTATATTACGTGAGAGTTCTTTTTGTAATAGCAGAAGAATTAGTTAAACATTTAGCTCATTTTTAACCTCCAACCTGTTCATCCTAAGGAAGGATTGGGATATTGATATGGATGCTTTTATCATTGTTTAATTCGTCGAGATATCATCATTCCAAAACCACCACCATAATTAAACCATTGCTTTCTTTCTTTTTTGTTTCATCACCAAATACAGTACACCATTATTAAAGCGAATAAAATCAAGAGATTCTGAAGAGATATTAATGCAGAACATGATGACATAAGACCCCATCACTCATCTTTACATTGTTTGTTAGTCTTTCTTGCTGAGTGAAATCTAGGATTAGAAATCATACCTATCCTAGCCTTTCTAGTATTATTTTTTATTTTTTTGATAATCAGCCTTTCTAGTATTAGTATGGTGATTAACCTTGCTCTTAAGATTTTCAAACAGGTTATAGAGTGACATCAATTTCGAATGGCAGTTCATTTCGATGTCAACATATGCATTATGCGGAAATTATTGTTAACTGGAAAATTATAGAATTCCTGCTAACATTTCTCTTTGGGACCACCATGCTTATTATTGAGTTGGCACACTAAGTAGTTACCACAGCTGCTATTATTAGGCAGATTTTGTTTTCAACTCGTCCAAGACAACATTTTTCAAAAAGAAAATTTGGTTTACTTGTAAGTTCCAAACAAGAAGTTGCAGTGCCCCATAATCATGTTAAAGGAGCTGTTAAGGTCTAAATTCTAATTTAACGTATTCCTTATAATTGTCAAGTGCAACATTATAGAATTCTTGCTATCTATTTGGGACCACCCTTGAGGGTATTACTTTCTACTTCTGTATAGCAGAAATTGGCACATATAGATATAGTGGTTATCAAGGCCCCAATTATTTGGCATGATTTCGTGTTCAACTTGGTTTTTGAGACCGTGGCACATATCTCCAGTCAAGTATATTCATTGTTTGATTTATTTTGTAGGCTCAATACAAAAACAAGTTGGGGTACTCCATGATCACAGAACAGGGACCGTTTTAAGATCGTGGATCTATGAAGATGATGACGATAAAGAAGATAGTGATGAGCATTAACAAGGATAGGAACAAGAGAAAAAACTGGTAGACCCGAAGTGGGCGGTCTTTTCTTATTGGAAATCATGATTTACCTCCTAACAAATTTCTCTCAGAGAATGATGATGCATTGGTACATTATTTAATAGAGGTTGGTAAGTTTAGGCACATTTAAATGCACAAAAATAAGGTACTTTTCTAACCTGTCTAAGCCTGCCTTCATTTTCCGCACTTCTCCTGCTCAAATGCAGGTTGTTTTGTTCGTTTGTTTTGCATGCTGTAAAAAAGAGCAATGTTGGATATGACTGTAGTTTGCATCGCCTTGTTCAAAAGAGATTCGCGACTAGTTCCTACATAAATAAGTCATGTAGTACCAAACTTCCAATGGCGCGGCCATAATTTACATCCATTCTCGTTTCCTTACGCTTATTGTAACTTTCTTTCTTCACTGTAAAACTAGTAATAAGGCATTGTTACCATCGTTGAACTTTGTAGCTCAAACTAGTGAAAGGAAAAGGGCTGTTGTTGACCATTTCCATCATTGGAATATTTGAATTTTGAACATGGAGATGTGAGTTACTATTAATTATGGGTTTACTGTTTCCAAAGTTAACAACCCTAAACTCTATATGGGATTTAACCTATTATAATCATCCCCATGATTCTTGAGACAAGTGATAAGTTTTTTACGTTCCAAGCACAAAAACCTAGTCAAAAGTCAAGTTTCCTTGGTAGACTAAAGCTTTATAGACCCCTTAATCAAGATCATTATCAGTTTATTCAGTGGATTATCGTTGCAACCGTAAACATACAACAAAAACATACGGGTCTGAATAGACTGGAAAGCAGATATATTCCATGAAAAGAATCAAAGATTCAAAATCCACTGTAAAAGTAAAGTATGTATGTCCCCTCCCTGCAAATGGTTACTTCGAGTAACTCATATTGAAATCACTCGTGTATGTTGGAATGCACTTTGCAATCCAAGCGGAAGCAGCTGACCACTTTTCGTTGCATTCGACAATGACAGAGCACCAATGTTATTGTAGTACTGTGATAAAGTCATTGGGCAACCGATTGAGCGAGAAGTAACATTCCAGTCATTGGGCAACCGATTGGAGAACCAAAAGAGTTCATAAAAGAGACCTTCCAAACCTCAAGAACAGACATGAGTAGCCCAGTAGGTATTTTTTCAAATAAATAAAACAAAATTCTTACTTTAAACCAAAAAAAAATCACATCAGAAACTCCTTTACACATCAGAATGATAGGGAAGGGAATGTAAGTTCCTACTTCCTACTACCACCAATCAAACTTCACAAACACTGCACCCATAACCCAAATCATAAACACACTCTGACCAAAAATCAAATCCCACACATAACCCAAATTTTCTATACCATTACAATTTCTTAGTCATCCACCATATGACCAAAAAAACAAAAAAAAAATCTGCCTTCTCTTTTTTTGAATGTCAATCCTACCTTCTCTGGTTGAACTCTCCCAAGTCTTTTTCTTCCCACCCAAAGAGAGCACACAAGTGTATTGAAATGAGAAAAAGAAAGAAAGCTCTTTTTTGGTCCATGCCAAATACTAACCCATCACAATAAAGACATCAACTTTGTGCACCTAACCAAACCTAATCAAAGTGAAGAGAGAATAAAACAAACAATTAACAACACACACAAAAAATAATATATGCCATTGGCCTATCAATTAATCTCCACCTCTTAATCATTGCTTTACACAAGAGAAGGGAACAATTCAAAGAGCAATTGGTCCTACTTACACCCCAGCATTACAATGCTTAATTAAACTAGTTTATCGTTTCTAATCAACCACCTATCACACCCATCCAAATCCTTTTGCTTTCCATTAGAATTCTCATTTCATTAGCAAAACCTTCTTTACACAATTGAGAGATTTCAGACACCCCACAACCACAAACAACTAAACACTACAAGGTTTTCATTTAACATCTACTAAAAATATTCTTCTACATTAAACAAAAAAAAAAAAAAAGGAAAAAAAAAAAGAACTAATAATATCTTCTTACCATTTTACCCCTACTAATCTCATATATTTCAATTTTGCTCTCCTATACAAAAAGTATACCCCTCCCCGAAATGCTTATACAAATTGTATAAGCTAATTTAGACACCGCTGGATTGAAAAGATTCTCTTAAAACCCTTGGATGATCAAAAGAAAATACATCCTTCACATGATGGAACATCCGTTTGCATTTTCATCGCTGAACATTGTGAAGTTATCCGACTGTTGTTGTGGATGCTGTTGCGGTGGAGAATCGGAATACATAAACGACGGTGGTGGTTGTTGGGAGTACATATACGGTGGTGGTTGAGGATACGTATAGGTTGGTGGTTGAGCATAGTATGTGTCACTGTAATTACTTCTAGGATTGGCTGTATTGTAACTCATTACGTAAGTTGGAGGTGTATCGTACGATGGATAAGGATGTGCATGCTGCTGCTGACGTTCAGGGCCACCACGGTGGTACACCGATTCTGTTGCTTGACTAGCTGGATGAGATGACCCAACAACGCTTGGTGCTGTATCCCGAGGAATTTGTACGGTTTCAGATGTCTCACTACTCTTATGACCTTTCTTTCCCTTCTTTTTACGAACAATGCCACTCCCAACACTTCTGTCAGTTTCAGCGGCGACACCGCTTCCAATGCCCGTATTGTCGGTTACAGGCGTAGGGTTCACCGGGGATGAATCCGCTGGCAATTTCCCTTCGGCTTTTGTCTCCGGTGTTGGACCATGGACTCCTTTTTCGGCTTCATTAGCAGACTTACTGCTGGTTTCGCCATCAATAGCAATGTTTTTGAGCTTAGCTTGAATTTTCTCTTCTGGTTTGCTCTGATTCTGCTGTTTTGGTTCACCATCTTTACTGTTTTGAGGTTGTGGGTCTTTCTTAATTTCATCATTCTTCAAAGTTTCTTGCTTTACCTCTTTGATTTCAATTACTTTTTTCTGAGTAGGAGGAGCAGGCCATAACTCAGCGTGTTTCCCTTTTGTCAAAAGCTTCCTAACTAAAGCTTCTCCATTTACGTTGCCTATCACAGTCACTTTGTGTATCTTTGAATCAATTATAATATCCTCAACACCTAATAAAAGTAACAACAAATTAGACGAACCCCATTTTGAAAAACAAAGGAAATTTTAGATCTTTTTTAGAAGGAATTTTTGGAAAGAGAGGAATTCATACCATGAATTTTCTTCAAAATCTTCTTGACTTTTTTCTTGCAACCTTCACAATGAATTGATACTCTCAGTACGCATGTCTGCAAAAAAAAAAAAATGGCAAACAACACAAAAACATGAATATCCTTTTAGAAGGAAAATTTGGAATGAGGAATTCATAAACAAAAACATGATGCTGAGAAGAAGAGGAAGAAAACAGAGAATATCAGTTACCTTAGAGTTTACGGGTTCTACTGAAGCGTCTGCAGTTACTGGAGCTGCTGATGCCATTTGAGAGATACGTGAGAGAGAAGGGGTGGGGGAAGAGAATTAAAGAGTGAGAAAAGGGAGGAAACTAGTTAACACTCGAGAGCTTTAAATAGATGGAATTGAAAGCGTGAAGGAGCTACAGAGCAGAGAGAGTGATAAGAAGAGAAGAGGAGAATTGAATTTTCTTTTTCAAAACGTTAAAATACTTAAAAGGAAAAGTGGAAGGTTACAAAAGAGAAATGATACAGCCATGTGGAAATGCTTTATAGACAGAGCCTATGTTCATCACCGTTGGATCTACTGCACGTATCTCTATGACAAGAAAGCAGTAGCATACAAAGATGTGAAAGATCGAAGATACTGACATAAACCGTCTTTAAGGTCAAAAGCTAACGAAGGTAGTCAACAAATATAATACTACACGTGGCTGTAAATCGGACGACTGGGATTCTTTGTCAAGCGGGTATTTTGACACTTAAAAATGTTAGTGGACATTTGATCAGTAGTGAGCTCAGCTAAAACTATGCCGAGGAAAATTCCACCGCTTACAACTTCGTGTCGCTAGGGATCTTATTTGGGGGCACCGCCACTTGCATCTTACTTTGTTAGCAGTTTTTTTTTTTTTTTTTGATTCTTTGCTAGCAGGTGTAAATGTAGCATCCATCTGAGTACCATTATCTCAGAAAGATACACCGTGGTTAACGGCCTTTCGTGTCATAATCTGCCTTTTTGCGTCATTATCTGCCAGCAACTGGCTAGTACCATCTTATCCAAAACAGAAACAAAAACTGGCTAGTACCACACCAAGCATTCTGTCACTTATTTTTTCATACAAAAACAAGAAGGTAGAAGCGAATATAAAGATATGGTAAATGGATGATTATTGATCAAGGAGGAAGGGCTAACCCGTTAATGTAATAGAAACATTGACGTACGATGATGTTAATCTGGTGGACATTCCATTGCCTGAGGTTCTTTCACTTGGACGAATTCTCAGAATCGACCACTCTTTGAGCAAGCTAGATAGATTTTTATTCACTGCTGATTAAGAGGATAGATGCATATCTATTGTGCAATTCAGACTTAGAAGACCAATTCCAGACCATGCACCACCTATGTAACCATTCAAATTTGAGAATTATTATTTGTCTCATCCTGACTTCTTGGTACAATTGAATATATGGTGGTCCAATTTAACCTTTTATGGTATACCTAGATAGTTATGTGTTTGTGATTGTACCCGAATATAAAATTCCAGCACAAACACAATAACTGTTGATGTAGAACGCAGAAAACTGTAAATCTGGATCTCTGGTTGCAGTCTTTAATCTTTTCACGAACAGAATTGAGATTGGGGGGGGGGGGGGGGTGTGTGTGGGTGTGTGTGTGTGTGTGTGTGTGTGTATGTGGGAAATATTGCGTACCTTTTGATGCTCATCTCCTCTCTATTTATATTGCGTACCTTGTAGGCCAATCCCTCATTTTCGAGATAAGGATTACCCGTGATAACTTGACCCTCAAGTCTTCCGGAACATTCCAGAATCTTCTTCTATGAGGCAGTTTCTTGGCCAACAAGTTTCTCCAGAATGTTCTAGAACAGTCCAACGTGTACCCAAGAACCCACTGGAGCTGGGCCACACTGATGGGCTGAAAGAATGCCTGCAAGCAGCGAAGATAAAGACCAAAAGATACAAAAAAAAAATGAAAAGGACCGAACTGGGCCGGCATGCCGTGGACGCCGGCCTAGGACGCCGACCGTGGATGTCGGCCGCGCATCCCACGTGTCACCTCTTGACGCGCATGTTCACAAGCTCCGCACCTACTATCTAGGCTGCCAAGCAATACATAGTATTTGGGTGCCTTTATTGCTCTACTTAGTCAATAAAAGGGCGCCAAAATACTAGGGTACAAACATCGTCCCCTCTTAACCTCTAACTTGTTAGAGGTTAAGAAGTTCGGGTTCTACCCATCACAGAATCTTGTTGACGGCAACTCGCCCCCAAGCCTGTATCCTGGTGCTGTTACTCTACCCGCCCCCAAGTATACTGTCTGTACTAGGAAGTCTACATACCCCAAGCATTAGTCGTCACTGCCGCAGATGGATTCATGTAACTGAACCTCAGCACTAATGTGGTGCGGCTCAGAGTTGGCAAGGGTGTACTCCTTCCAACAGTAACACGCGCGCGCGCGCGCGCGCGCACACACACACACACACACAGAGATTTATGATTCAGGTTTCCTGCAATCTTGGACTGCATAGGGGGCCAGCCTATCATCCAAGATTGCACAGAAAACACCAAATACGTATCCACAAGTTGGACATAAAAGATAGAGAATAAGATATCAAAATAATACTGAATTAGGATTCTGAAAGTAAACAAGATAGGTACCCGCTGCTCGACAAATCTGCCTCATTAAAACCCAGTGGGAAAAAGAGTGCAGCACAACGGGGTTTCAGTAATATATGAAATCAAATCAATGGTAAAATCTCTTCATATGAAAACCGTTCCAAGGTTTCCATGGCTTGGAATCATTACTCTCGTCCAATTTCTTCAGCCAATATGAACCCTTTGATGTGGCTTCTCTACTATGTATGTACCCTCCCAATTTGCTCTGAGCTTCCCACAGTTGGGCTCCATTGTTGCAGGTTGGGTATTCTTCAGCACGTATTCCCCAGGCTGGAATATTCGTTCCTTGACTTTTCGATCATAGCCAAGTTTGACTGCCTGTTGGTATCGAACCAAATGTTGCAAGGCTTCAGCCCTCTTTTCCTCCAACATCTATTTATCCAGGGCCAGTATTGTATCATTTGTTCCTGACTCGACAGACTTAGTTTTGATTGAGCTTAACTGTATTTTTGTCGGTATGACTGCTTCAGTACCATAAGCCAGTGTGAAAGGGGAATATCCAGTTGACCTTCTTGGAGTCGTTCGGTAAGACCACAAGACTCCTGCGAACTCTTCCACTGATCTGCCCTTTGCTCTGTCCAGTTGTTGATGGTGGTTTTTGGCGACGAGGTCACAGGAGTAATTTTACATCAATTTCTGGCATCCTGGAATAGCGCGAGATAAGGTATGAATTTATTTTTACAGTAGGGATAAGATATTTGGTTTGCCGTTAGCCATATTTTAATATCTTGCGACCCTAGCCTAGTAGCATGGTCCATATCCCTGACCTACGTATTAAAATACCTATGCATGCGCATTAGCCTAGGTCATGCTTGAGCCAAAACCCTAAGAGTTACACGCCTAAGCTTGGCCACGCCCTATCTTTGGCCAGACCTAAACTCGGCCATGCCCAAATCCTTGGCCACGCCAATACTTGGCCATGCCTATATATTATCTACGGCCATAACTTGGCCAGGTCTAAACTTTGGCCAAGCTTAAAGTTTGGCCACGCCTATATCTTGGCCACGTCCTAAACCTGGCCGCGCCTATACTTGTCCCCGCTTAAACTTTGGCCAAGCCTAAAGTTTGGCCACGCCTAAACTTTGGGTACCCATGGCGTTGGCCTCGCCTCATCTTTGGATGCCCACACATCTTCCCTTGCCTAATCCCTGGAGGCCCATGATTCTCCCCTGCCTTAGTTTTTGGATATCCATTATCTTTAGCACGCCTCAACTTTGGATGCCCACGTTTATTACCTTGGCCAAACTCTTGGGGGTCCAAGATTATGCCTTGGCCAAATATTGGAGGCCTCATAATCATGCTCTCGCCTAATTTATGGGGGCCTTATAGTTGGCTCTCGCCTAATTTGTGGGGGTCTTAATGTTTTCCCTCGCTTGTGCTTATGGAGGCCCGTGATTGTCCTCTTCCCCTCACGGCTAGCCTTGCCTCCTTTGAGCTAGGGTTTACTTCTTCCTAGCCTCCCCCTACTTATGGGCCTCACTGATCCAAATCCTAGAGGATTATGGATTTTATTTAGTCCATAATACTCTAGTTTCCTAATCAAATTCGGAAATCTGGCAGTTCAGCTCACGTATTTCTTCATGGCGTGATTTTTAGAGCCCAATCCGAAAGGAATTAGAAGGCGCTTCCTTCACGAAATATTTTCCTCTGTGAATTTCCTATAACATACTAAAAATTCAGATTTTTACCTAATATAGGCTGTCCTGGGCGATTTTACTAATGGACAACACGCAAACTGTACAGAAATCTGAAAAATAACATAAATGTTATGGCTTGTCCTTCGTGACCTATGCCTAACTTCTTAATAAGATTATTATACCATGCAACATGGCTTATTATAATTATTGTGGCCTATCTTTAGGTCTTATATTGGCAATGCTTATGCATTCTTGATGATGGCTACGCCGTGATAGCATCATTCGTCTATTTTTCCTGATTACGGACTTGCTTCCATAAATCAGTGCTATAATTCTTAATCATGGCTCATGGCTATGACTTATATTATTTTAGGCATTCATATGTCTTCAATATCCAGGGAATTGGTGCATTCCATGCCACAAACTAATTTCCCTTATTTATGGCAAACTGAAAGTCGTATTTATTTGACTATTGCCACAGAGAGTTGCTGAAATCCTCTCGGTCTAATTGGCGATTGCATAGCTCAATCCTTAGACCTACCTTATCTAATGGCGGTTGCTAGCTCAACCCTTAGATGACTTATCTTATCTTATCTAATGGCGGTTGCTAGCTCAACCCTTAGATTTATCTTATTAGGTTTAAATGGCGATTGCCCGGCTCAATCCTTAAACCAAATCTTAAAGAGATATTCAAAGCTTATCGCTTAATCTCTATCTTATCGCAAAGTCCTAAGCTTATCAGTAACTAATACGACTTGCACTAGTCAACTTTGACTTAACAAATAAACAAATATTTAACAAATCTTACGAGAATCAAGATTTAGTTACATGGGGGGATATTCTTTTAGGGTTTTGGTTTGGCGGTCTACGGCACGTGTGATTGCAACGGCACAATCACTTAACGGGAAAGATAACTAGGTCGTGTGAACGTTCCTGAGAAGATGGGATAAGGTAGTGGGTTGTTAGTCTTCCCTATTATTAGGCGCAAGACTCTTAACAACTGACCCCACTCTTTCCTCACTCCCACTCTTCCACTACTTCCACTTCTTACGAGATCAGTTGAGAATATATTGCTATAAATAGGTCACTCGACCAGTTTGGGAGATCATCTCATTCTCATCCAACAAATTCAGTGCAAGTTCAATCAAGTCTATCTTATCGATAATTGATTAACTCTTCTCATTCAGCATTTATTATCTAGTGAGAACTGAATATTCATCCTTATCTAGCAATATTTATCTCAATATCACAGAAAATCATAGTAATTCTCTGATCTCATCTTTCTCTGCTTCCCTCCCTAAACCAACCCTAAAATCCTCTTCTTGTAACTGAAGCAATACTCGAACGGCCATTTCTTGGTTTAGGCGAGTCTTGTTCGATCTTGACCTCTCGAATTCATCATAATCTTTTATTACATCATCACACTTCACACTTTACTCCTCAGATTCCTTTATTTGTTTTATACCTAAAACACCAGTCTCTTCTTCAGATTTTCTAGAATGACTTTATTTGTTGCCTCTGCCTGACCGTTGCTCGGGGCGTAATAAGGTCAACTGGATATTTAAATCATTGCAGAACTTCTTAACAGTATTTGAATCAAATTGTTTCCCGTCGTCAGATATCAACTGATATGGGATTCTGAATCTGCAGATGATATTCTGCCACAAAAACCTCTTGACATCGTTGCTTTCTACCAGTACCAGTGCCACTGCCTCCACTCACTTGGTGAAATAGTCAGTTGCAGCTAGTACATATTTCACCCTGCAGGTGCTTTGAGAAATGGTCCCATCACGTCCAGTCCCCACTTGGCGAATGGCCAGGGACTCAATACTGGGTGTAACTCGTTAGCAGGCCTCCTTTGGACTGGTGCATGCTCTTGGCAAGCTACACACTTTTTCGCGAACTCTTTGGCATCTTTCTGCAAATATAGCCAGAAATACCCCTGAGTGAGTATTCGATGGGCAAGACTGCGTCCCCCATGCATGATTTCCACAGATTCCTTCGTGTGCCTCTCTTCAAATCTTTTGCCCATCTTCCATGGACACACATCTCAAGTATGGTTCCAGAGCTACTGGAGCTCGCTATAATTCACCTTCGATCAGGGAATACCTCCAGGCATGTTTGGTACGTAACCTTCAAACGAAGACTATTTTCTTCGGGAAGCTCTCCAGTTTTTAAATACTGGATATAAGGCTGACGCCAATCTGAGTCAATTTCAACACGATCACTTGATTCATCCTCTGCTGGAATCTCGACAGCCATGGCATCCTCCATTTCAGTGTCTTCTAGTGCACTGTTGGGTACCATCGCGCCCCCACTAGCTGGTTTGAGAGTCAAAACTGAATGACTCTCGGAGATGCTAGGTAACTCCTGAAAATCAACGACCACGAACCTAGCAGTTTTAGACTCGATGCGGAGGATAAGTAAGCTAATGCATCAGCATGACTATTTCCCGACCTCGGACGCTGCATAATTGAAAATTTGTCGAACCCGTTTGCCAAGTTTTTCAAACACTCCAGGTAAAACTGCACGTTTTCATCCTTTGCCTGATAGGAGCCCAAGAACTGATTAACTACCAGCATAAAGTCAGTTATCAGTTTAACACATTTCGCCCCCAGTTGCTTGACAACTTTTAATCCTGCAATCGCAGCCTCGTACTCGGCAACATTGTTTGTCGCTGCAAATTCCAATCTAGTTGCTTTCTCGACCAGCGAACCTTCTGGCGTATGGATAACACATCCAACACCAGCCCCACTGAAATTGGAAGAGTCGTCTCTAACTACAGTCCATACAGGTTCAGACGTTTCTGCCTCAATTACAGACTCGCCCCCAGTCTGACTGGTAGTCACAGCTAGGGGTTTCAGCAACAAATGTTCTTCTTCCATTACAGTATTTATGTCATCAACAGGAAAATCTGCCAATAAGGCAGCAACAACATGTCCTTTTTCTGCTGTGCGGGTCTCGTACTTAATATCATAAGCTCCAAGACAATTCGCCCATACGGCCAGGCGACTCGAATCATCAGCTCGTCCAAGAATTCTCTTTAACGGGTACTCTGAATAGACAATGATTTCTTTACCCTGGAAGTAAGGTTTGAGACGTCGTGAAGCATGAGCTAGGGCCAGCGTTATTTTCTCGATCCTGGTGTACCTTGGTTCTGCTCCAGTCAAACGTTTACTGATGTAATAAACTGGCTTCTCATGTGGAAGCAACGAAAAAAACAGCGCTCATAGCTCCCTCTGTTGCAGCTAGATAAATCCCGATGGGTTGCCTGGACTTTGGACTAACCAAAATTGGTGGAGTAGACAAATACAGTTTTATTGCCCTGAATGCGTCCTCACACTCATCTGTCCACCCAAACTTGGGTGCCTTCTTCAAAACTTCAAAAAATGGCTTGCATCGATCAGAAGAGTTTGATATAAAACGGTTCAAGGTAGCGATTCGACCAGTGAGTTTCTGAACCTCTTTCTTCGTTTTCAGTGATGGCATTTCCTGGATGGCTCTGATTTGTTCTGGATTCGCCTCAATTCCCCGATGGGTCATCATGTACCCGAGGAACTTACCAGATGATAACCCGAACGAACATTTAACTGGATTCAGTTTCATCCGATAATGTCTCAAAATATCGAAAACCTGTTGCAGGTCTTGTAGGTGCGAACTCTCCTGTTCTGACTTTACTACCATGTCATCAATATATACCTCCACAGTTTTGCCTATCAGGTCGACAAACATATCGTCTACCAAGTGCTGATATGTAGCACCTGCATTTTTGAGCCGAACGGCATCACGGTGTAACAATAAGCTCTTTTGTAAGTTATGAAAGTTGTATGCTCCTGATCCTCCTCGAACAGTGGTATCTGGTTTTACCCAGAATAACCATCCATGAATGACAGTCGCTTGTATCCCGCAGTTGCATCGACCGGATCGCTAATCCTGGGGAGCCCATACGGATCACTTGGGCATACTCTATTCAAATCGGTAAAATCGATACAGACACGAATTTTACCGTTCTTCTTCGGAATTGCCACAATGTTTGACAGCCATTGTGGATATTGTACTGGACGAATAAATCATGACTTTAACAATTTCTCGATCTCGACCTCTACACCAGCTTTTTTTCCAGATGACATATTTCTAGGTTTCTGACGAATTGGATGTAAACCATTGCAGATGCTTAGCCTGTGACAAGCTACACTGGGATCTATTCCTGGCATCTCTGAAAGTCCCAAGCGAAAACATCCACATTTGCCTTTAACAGTGCGATCAACTCATCCCGCTCGGGTTGGGGTAAATCTGCTCCCACGAACGTAGTCCTATGCTCCTCGTTCCCAGTCTGCACTTCCACCAACTTTTCAATTGTTGGTGGATCGGCAGCATCCTCCCCTTTATATGATTCAGTCGGGAGAGGTTGTTGTAATTGCTATTTGGTTTATGTCTGTAAGATGTGATGTCCAGTCACATCAGATTTTCTATATTCTTCCATGGCGTTTTTCATGGCATTTGTGGGCCGCCATTTGGTCACTTCGAACTTTAACGACTCCTTCAGGAACGACGAACCACAAACACTGATGGTACGATGATGTGACAGCTCCGATCGCGTGTATCCAGTCACGTCCCACAATTGCATTGTAAGGAGCTCGACAGTCAAGTAGAAGAAAATTGCTGACAACAGTTTTGGTACCCACAGTCATAGGAAGTTTCACGTTGCCGATAGCTTTGGTGGTTTCTCCACTAAAACCAATTACAGGATTTTCATCCTCCTCGATCAAATCCTCGGACAAGTTCATGGCTGAATAAGCTCCTGAGAATAGGACGCTTACCGAACTACCCGTGTCCACAAGTACTCGATGGACACGGAACATGCCGATCCAAGCAGTAATGACAACATCATCGTTGTGGGGTAATAGACCCCTTTTTTGTCTTCATCTGTGAACTCGATTTTCGGTCGTCCAACCACCAGAGTTTCTGGCCCCTTTCCTTCGAGAAAGTCCACGTGGTTGATAGCATACCACTCTTTCAGTTGTCTCAGCTTTGTTCTCGTCTTGTTCTTCGTAGCTCGCATGGTCATCGAATGAATCCTGGCATAACTGACATTAATGACATGATTTACGTTCACGTTTGACGAACTGGTTCTCGTGCATGGTCTTTTTTCACGTATTCCTGAAGTTTCCTAGCGTCGATCATCCTCTGGACCTCGAACCGGAACGCCTTACAGTAATCGATCGTATTACCATGATCCTTGTGATGTTCGCAGAATTTGTTCTTGTCACGCCTATCTTTGTTTTCTTCTGGAAGTGGTTGAGGAGATTTCAACACCCTTTTTATCTTGTTGAATACCTATGAAAGTCTGACGTTCAGGGGCGTCAGTTGATTGCTTTGACCCTTTTCTCCAGTCTCTCTTTTCTCGTAGCGGTTCTTGTTAGGTTCCACACGATCATTGTTCTGTCCACCTTGGTGGTTCTTTGACTTATCTTTCTTCTCATTATGTGACTGGTGGGTGAATTTGTCTGCTTCTCTTCGGGCTCTCGAATCATCTTCTACACGAGCATACTGCTCAACTCGGTCACACAGTTCCTCCAAATCTCTTGATGGTTCACGAACAAGGGAATTGTAAATTCCTGAACTGTCTGGTGGAATTACATGTTTATATGCTTCGATGACTAGCTGGTCACTGGCGTTATCCATCTCTGCGAGTTCCTGTCTGAACCGTTGGGTAAACTGCCTTAAAGTCTCCCCACTTTGCACCTTTAATCGGAAAAGAGAATGAATTTCCTTCCAACTACGCCTGTTATGCTTGTATTGCTGGAAAAACTTTTTGATAAGTTTATCATACAAACCAATTGATCTCGACCGGAGCGAGTTGAACCATACAATGGCCCCACCGGTCAGTGATTGCGGAAAAATCTTGCACATCAGTTTATCGGTGTTTTCCCATAACGTCATTGTTGTCTCGTAGAGCAGAACATGTTCTGACGGGTCATCAGACT
>JAJJMA010143707.1:0-15502 GCA_023529015.1 Papaver nudicaule
CCTGGGTCATCTTAGCATGTTGCATAGTATATATCCTGATCATAACAGCTATCTCGTCTTTCTTTCATTTTCCTCACGATCGGTGCTTTTAGGTTTGCAGTCTGTTTCTTTAAAGTGTAATCTTCAATTTCACCCAGGTCTTTAAATTTCTTCTTTCCAGCAGGAGTTCGTACTGCTGCAAAAAATGGTGTTAGTGGAAGATTTAAATGCTCAGGAAAGGTCTTAGTCCTAGTATTCGTCCTTCTTGGTAAACAATTTCTAGTTAGCCTTTCAATATGTTTATGATAAACTTGTCCATCCACCTTTGTTACCCAAAAGAAAATTTCGAGCTCCCTTATTATTCAAGAACCCTGCAATTACATTTGCATAGTGGTTGCCCTTAAATATGTTGTTGTTGAGTGGGTCGAAAGCGTTAAATATAAGAATTGTGTTTTTCCTTCAGTTCTTCTGAGCTTCATTCTCATGGGCTTCCTGAACTTCATTCTGGGTAAAAAAACCTCTGGTATGTTGCTCTTCGGTAGCAGAAATGGCTAACCCAAACTGAAGTAGATCGCCTTGGACTACTTTGTCTTGTTTCCCCACTTGACCTGAAGCGACACGTATCGTCGTTTGATTTTTGTTTATATCACACGCTCTTTTTTCTTCTTCTTGTGTCTTATGATTAAACATGTCTTGTGAAAAGGAGGGGATACCAAGGTACACCACCAACTTTTGAATTCGTGAACCTAGTTGATTAGGTTACTTGAACGATCCCACTAATCAATATTCAAGTAACAACATGAGTAGTCTCAAAGGTTATTAATCAACAATCGGACTATGCAATACTTAATTACATATGTAAATATAATGCGGAAGAGAAAAGTAATGCACAACACAAGAAGTTTTGTTAACAAGGAAACCGCAATCAGCTAGAAAAACCCCGGGACCTAGTCCAGATTTGAACACACACAGTGATGTAGTACATCTTTAGTACTACATTCCTTATTTATGTTTTCCTTATTTTATCAAAAGAACTTTCTTTCCTAGTTTAGGTTGATTTCCTTTTCTTTAATTTAGTCAGTTATTGTAAGCCTATATAGGCTAGTTCTATTGATTATAGAACACATGTTATTGTTATTAAACTTTTATCAAAACTCTTTGATTATTACAATCAATCAATTTCTTCAAGTTTCTGATGAAACTTCATCATCTCTAACAAATATAGTTTCTGACGAAACTATATTTGTTTTTCAATCTATCGTCCTGCTTTAGTTGGCATTAGAGCAACAATTTTATATTTTCATCTAGAACTCGTGTGCCGGTATAAAATCTGCTAAGAGATCGAATACCCAACAGCCATCAAAGGATTATGTTAACAAAGAGTTTTAATAGTAGATTTGGTATAAGAAGTACATCGAGATTGAATAATAGACTATTTCAAAGAGGTTCAAAGAAGAAACAATAAGTAAAACAAAGACCAAAGCGTTCATTAATGTAAAATATTTCACTGGCTAATTCTACATGGATCTTGTGCTTAAAGGCATGAGGAGATTAATCACTAACCTAGTTTCTCTCAAAAATCTTAAGGCTTATCAAAAAATCCAACCCTTACAAATGAGCCCGAGCTCCCCTTTTATAGACCGAGTCGTTAGTGGATTACAGCTAATAAGACAAAAGACTCTATGTCAGAGGTTGTCGAGTAACTCGGTGCTGCTCGAGAGACCATCGAGAAAATCCTCCTTTGGCAGTTCCTCGATCCCTAGCTAGAGGTACTTGTACCTTCGATCTTATCTCATTTGGTTCTACGAAGTAGGGTCGTTTTTCACGTTCATGGAGATACCTGATTACTCTAGAGTGAAGCTTGTTGCATATAAACTCAAGGGAGAAGCAGCAACTTGGTGGGAGAAACTCTGTGAATATCGTAGCAAGAATGATAAACCTCTTATACGTACTTGAGAAAGAATGAAGAAGTTGATTAAAGATATATTTTTACCTAGAGACTATCATCAACAACTTTCCATCAAACTTCAGAATTGTCGACAAGGAGCTAGACTTGTTGAAATATATATTGCTGAATTCTACACTCTTGTTGCACGTAATCAATTGAATGAGTCTAAAGAGCAATTAGTTGCACGTTACATTGATGGTTTGAATAGACTTATCCAACAAGGAATGACTCAATCCGTCCACAACATGGCTGAAGCTGTTCAACATGCTATGAAGATAGAAAGTCGTATGTTTCGTGGTTCAAATCCTACATATCCACGACAAACTTGTTTCCATAATAATAACAGAACTGCATATACTGGAAAGCCGAATTATTTTTATTCTGCAAGTTCAGAAGATTCGTATGGTGCCCAAACCCATCAAGAAGAAAGTGGACCAGTTAAACAGCCAACAATCAATTCTTCCTATAAGCAAACCCCATCTCTGGTTGACAGTGCACCATTGAATATACAACCACCACCTCCAAATATCCGTACTAACAAACAACCACAACAATTTCCACCAAAAACTCAGAATGCTTGTACCAAGTTTCGAGGAGATAAGTGCAACAAGTGTAACCAAACTGGTCACATCTTTAGTGATTGCCGTAAATTCCATGGATATATTGGTGAAGCTCAAGCTCAAGAGGAAACCCAAGATGAAGAAGAGTGGGACAATAATGAACAGAATTATGAGCAGATGCATGAATCTTATGACACAGATTTTCTTGGCATGATTCGTCCTATGCTGCTTACTGAACCATGTCTTTCAGAAAGATATAGTATTTTCAGATCTCGGTGTCTTATTGGAGAAGAATTTTGTAACATGATCATCGACAGTGGAAGTACAGAGAACTACGTAGCTGCCAATATTGTAAAGCAATTGGGTCTACCAGTAACACCTCATCCATATCCATATTATGTGGGTGGGATTAACAGTTCTTCTACACAAGGATAAATCATCAGTGCCTAGTGCAATTTCCATTCCCTGGATATGATGATTACGCTCTTTGTGACGTGATAAACATGACTGCCACACATCTACTTTTGGGAAGACCATGACAATATGATATATGTGTTGCTCATGATTTTTATGAAAATACTTATACTTTTAACCATGATGGTTTAACAAAGGTGTTGTGGCCTATTCGATCTACTAATGAGGTAAAAGAGCATTCAGATCAGAAGACAAGTGCTTTAGTTGTTACCATTGCTTGATCATTGAAGCAAACTCATTCACTAAGTCACATGAAGTTGCAAAACCTATGGTGGAAATTCTTGAAAGGTACGAGATTTATTATCCTGCTTTAGTGAGTTATTCCAAGCAGAATTACCCAATATTTTGCCATTATTGAGAGATTTGCAGCATCAAATAGATTTTATCCCAGAAACTTCCCTTCCTAATCAAGCACACTATAGACTAAGTCCAAAAGAACATGAGATTCTCCAAGGACAAGTTGATGTTCTTTTGCAAAAAGGATTGATTAGACTTAGTAAACGTCCATGTGCATTGACTGTAGAGCACTGAATAGAGTGACAACACCTTATAGATTTCCTATACCTAGGATTGATGACATGATAAACATGCTTGCTAGTTCTAAGGTGTTTACAAAACTTGATTTACGAAGTGGTCTTCATCAAATACGTATTCGTGAAGGTGATGAGTGGAAGACTGCACTAAAAATTCGTGAAGGATTATATGAGTGGTTTGCTATGCCATTTGAGTTTATAATGCTCCTATCACGTTTATGCGTCTCATGAATCAAGTTCTGCAACCTTTTCTGGGGAAATTTTTCATAGCCTACTTTGATTACATTCTTATTTATGTGATGAAGAAGAACATCTTGAACATCTATCTCAAGGTATTACAAGAGAATGTATTGTGTATGAACTTAAAGAAGTGCACATTTCTTACCAACAGAGTTACATTCTTAGGTTATGTGGTGTCTAGTACTGGTATCTATGTGGATGATTCTAAGATCAAGGAAATTGTTGATTGGCCTACTCCTACTTGTATACGTGATGTACGCAGTTTTCATGGATTAGCTTCTTTCTATAGAAGATTTGTGAAGAATTTAAGTACCATTGCTGCTGGATTAACAGATTGTTTGAAGAAAGAAAGTTTTGAATGGACTGAAGAAGCAGACAAAAGCTTTAACTTGCTCAAGGAAAAGTTTGTGTAGTGCCCTGTTCTTGCTATGCCAAACTTTGAGAAACCGTTTGAGATTTACTGTGATGCTTCAATTGTTGGCATAAGCGCAATTTTGTCTCAAGAAGATCATCCAGTTGCTTTTTACAGTGAAAAGAATTCAAATACAAGGAAAAAGTGGTCTACTTATGAGCTAGAGTTAATAGAACGTGTTCGAGCATTGAAACAATGGCATCCTTACCTCATTCACGGTGAGTTCATTGTAAACACTAATAATCAGGCTCTTAAGTTTCTACAAACTTCAGCTAAAGTCAACAGAATGCATTATAGGTGGTTATCTACTATCAATCAGTACACATTCTCTATTCGGCACAGAAGTGGCAAATTAAATCAAGTTGCTGATGCTTTGAGTAGACGAGTTCATCTACTAGTCACTCTTATACATGAAAGTGTAGCTTTTGATTTCTTGAAGGATATATATAGTGATGATCCATAATTTCAGTCACTTTGGGAGAAATGTGGTTCTTCTACGGGAAGTGTGGATAGATATCTTGTTCGAGATGGTTTTCTTTTCAAAGGGAATCGATTATGCATACCACAGTGTTCCTTATGACTTGATCTAATTCAAGAACTGCATGGCAATGGACTTGGAGGACATTTTGGACGTGACAAAACCATTGTTATGGTTACTATTGGCCTTTATTGAAGAGAGATGCTCACAAATACGTTCAGAAATGCATGGTTTGTCAGCAATCCAAGGGAACAATACAAAACACAGGGTTGTACACTCCTCTATCAGTACCAGATGCTCCTTGGGTTGATATCAATATGGATTTTGTGCTTGGTTTACCACGTACTTCAAAGGGAAATGATTCTATCATGGTTGTGGTGGATCGTTATTAAAAAATGGCTCACTTTATAGCTTGTAAGAAGACAACAGATGCATCAAATGTTGCTTATCTGTTTTTCAAATAAGTGGTACGTTTACATGGAGTTCCTAAGTCCATCATGTATGATAGAGACACTACATTTCTGAGCTACTTTTGGAAGTCGTTATGGATGCGTTTAAGGACGAAACTACAATACAGCACAACTGCTCATCCTTAAACTGATGGCCAAACTGAAGTGGTTAATAGTTCTATAGGGAATTTGGTTAGAGCTAAGCTTATAGAAGGCAAAGAAAAACAATGGGACAATCTCTTTCCACACATAGAATTTGCTTTAACACTTCAGTAAATGGGGGATTACAAGTAAGACGCCTTTTGAGATAGTGTATTTTGAAGTTCCTAATCATATTTTGGACTTGGTAGTTCTTCCAAAACTGCAGCCGTCAAATTTAAAAGCATAAAACTTGGTTGAAAAAGCTTCACAAATCCATCAAGAAGTTAAAACAAAGCTTGAAGATTCAAACAACAAGTACAAGGAAGCTGCAGACAAGCATGGAGACTGAAGACTTTCCAAGAAGGAGAATTAGTACTAATTCATCTATGAAAAGAACGTTTTCCTACTGGAACTTACAACAAGGCGAAAATGAAAAAGTATGGACTATTCAAGATACTTAAGAAAATCAGTGATAATGCTTATGTCATTGATCTTCCACCAGATTGGAATATCTCCAATATATTTAACGTGCAAGAGATTTTCACGTTTTATGGAAAAAAAATGAGGTTCTTTTTACTGGATAACTCAAGGGCTAGTTTCTTTCAAGAAGGGAGGGGACTGATGTAGTACTGTTTGTGCCCTAGTATTTGGGCACCCGATTATTGGCTAAGTACAACAATATAGGCGCCCAAGTACTAAGTTTGGCTAGGCAACCAAGAAGTGGGCGGCCGACGCCGGGTCGTCCGGCCCAGTTCGGTCTGGGTCTTTATTTTCGCATCTTTTGGTCTTCTTCGTCCCTGTTTGCAGGCTCCTTTCACGTCCATTAGCATGGCCCAACTTGGAGGGATCTGTGGGAACGTTCTGGGACATTCCTGAGACATTCGTTGGTCAAGGAACTGCCTTTTGGGAGAAGATTCTGGAATGTTCTAGAAGACTTGAGGATCAAGTTATCATAGGTAATCCTTATCTCGAAATTAGGGTTTGGCCTACAACCAACACTATAAATACACGGGAGCCGAGCATCAAAAGGTACGCAATAATTCTCATACACATTCACCTGTGCAAAACACCTACTGACTTAAGCATCGGAGGGTTTTCTGCAGGTAACACCCCCCCCCCCCCATCTCAATCATTTTCGTGTGAAGATCGAAGATTACTGCCAGAGATCCGGATTTCATTTACGTTCCCACGTTCGACATCAACGATAATTGTGTTTGTATTGGAATTTTATATTCCCGTATATCATTGGTGCCAACTAAGGGGAGGTTTGATAAACCCTAGAAAGCGAATTTCTTTTTTCTGAAAGAAAGATGGTAAGAATCGAAGAATTTTCAGCATCGTCAACACCTAGCTCGCGTCATCAACATCCTTGGAACCAACCTGATGGTTACCAATATCCAGAAGAAAACATAGCAACAAGAGGTGGTAGGGGATATATGGCTGCAGCAGGCAGGATATTCAATGATTTTGACGTTAGTGACTATTATGGCAATGAATACCACGATTTCGATACTAATGATGAAGGTGAAAGATCTGTGACTCCTAGTTCAGATCTTAAACCTGCACCTGATATGATACTGCAGTTGAACGAAGAGTACCAACACTGGTGAGATGTCAGACGAAGACATCAGGGGTCAATATCCAATACTACTCGTAGCCAGGGGCCTCAGCCAAGCGGAAATCGAAACCATAGAGGTCGATCTGTGTTCGAACGCTTAGGACCAGTTGTAGTACCAACATGAGATCTTCCGAGACGAAGACGCTCTGAACATGAAAACTGCCATGGGGATGCGGGATTAGCAGACCGCTCCAGACGGAGACGAGATCGTGAACGAGAATCAACATCCGAGCAAAGCACCGCTCAGATCCATTCAGGAGCCAAGCGTTCGAGGAATGATTTTCGAGGTCAAACAACGAGGAGGATAAGAACACTGGATGATCGCAACAGTTCCGGAAGTGATTCAAGCAGTAGAGATGTCGCACCCCGCATGAGAAGATGGGTCTGAGGACCACAGTCCTAGACAAGCACATCGACATGATTCTCCCAAACCTATGGACATTGAAGATGTTGGTGCTATTACCGAGGCATGCCTGAGAGAATGATTAACCGTGATCTGGCCAGAAATGACCCGAAAATGATAATCTGAGCCGACTCCATCGAAGTGCTGGAGCTCCTTTCGAGGACAAAATTATAAATTTTTGTCCATCAGAAAACTTATAGATACCAAAATTGCCAAAGTTCGATGAAGCATGTTCTGTTCTACGAGATAACAATGACGTTATGGGAAAACAACGATAAGCTAATGTGCAAGATGTTTCCGCAATCACTGAGTGGTGAGGCCATTGTATGGTTCAAATCACTTCGGTCAAGATCGATTAGTTCGTATGATAAGCTCATCAAGAAATTTATTCTGCAATACAAGCATAACAGACGTAGTCGGAAGCAAGTTCATTCCCTTTTTCGATTGAAGGCAAAGAGTGGGGAGACTATAAGACAGTTTACCCAAGTACGGTTCAGACAGGAACTAGCAGAGGTAGATGACCCCAATGATCAGCTGGTCATCGAAGCATATAAACAGGCAATGCCATTCGACAGTTCGGGAATTTACAATTCTCTTGTTCGTGAGCCAGCAAGAAATTTGGAGGAGTTGTATGACCGATTTGAGCAGTATGCTCGTGTAGAAGAAGATTCGAGAGCTTGAGGAGAAGCAGACAAAACCACCCACCAGTCATATGATAGGAAGAAAGATAAATCAAATAACCGCCAAAGTAGGCATAACAATGATCGTGTTGAATCTAGCAAAAATCGCTACGAGAGGAGAGAGATCGGAGTAAAAGGTCAAACCCATCAACTGACGCCCTTGAACGTCAGACTTTCTGAGGTATTCAACAAGATAAAAAGGGAGTTGAAACCCCCACAACCACTACCAGAAGAAACACGTGATAAACGTGACAAGAATAAATTCTTTGACTATCATAAGGATCATGAACACACTATAGACTATTGTAAGGCATTCTGGTTCGAGGTTCAGAGGATGATGGACGCTGGGAAGCTACAAGAATACGTGAAAAAAGACCATGCACGAGAACCAGTACGTCAGCAACTGAATGTAGCTCATGTCATTAATGTCAGCTATGTCAGGATTCATTCGATGACCAGGCGAGCTGCAAAGGACGGGACGAGAATAAAGCTGATACAACTTGAAGAGTAGTATGTTCTCAACCACATCGACTTTGTAGAAGAAAAAGGAGCGGAAACACTGGAGGTTGGATGCACGAAAATCGAATTCAGTTGTTGTTGTAATAACTGCTTGGATTGGCATATTCCGCGTCCATCGGGTTCTTGTGGACATGGGCAGCTCAGTGAGCGTCTTATTCTCAGGAGCTTATTCAGACATGAACCTGTCCAAGGATTTAATCGAGGAGGATGAAAATCCTGTTATTGGTTTCAGTAGAGAAATCACCAAAGCTATCGGTAAAGTGAGACTACCTATGACTGTAGGAACCAAAACTGTTGTCAACAATTTTCTTCTGCTTGAGTGCCGAGCCCCTTACAATGCGACCGTGGGACGTGACTGGATACACGCAATCGGAGCTGCCACGTCAACGTACCATCAATGTTTAAAGTTCATCGTTCTAGAAGGGGTGTTAAAGTTCGAAGCGACCAGATGGCGGGCCACAAATGTCATGAGAACGCCATGGAAAAATACATGAAATCGGATGTGACTGGACATCAAACCAAATAGTAATTACAGCAACCTCTCCCAGCTGAATCATTTAAGGGAGAGGATGTTGCCGATCCACCAACAATTGAGAAGTTGGTGGAGGTACAGATTGGGAACAAAGCGCATCGAACTACGTTCGTGGGAGCTGATTTACCCCAGCCTCAGCGGGATGAGTTGATTGCACTGTTAAAAGCGAATGTGGATTTTTCGCTTGGAACTTTTCAGAGATGCCAAGAATAGATCCCAGTGTAGCATGTCACAAGCTAAACATCAGCGAGGATACACGTCCAGTTCGTCAGAAATCTAGAAATATGTCATCAACAAAAAAGGGTGGAGTAGCGGTCGAGATCGAGAAACTTTTTGAGGCAGGATTTATTCGGACAATACATTACCCACAATGGTTGTCAAACATTATGGCAGTTCCGAAGAAGAACACTAAAATTCGTGTATGTATCGATTTTAGCGATTTGAATAGAGCATGTCCAGGTGATCCGTATCCTCTTTCAAGGTTAGCGATCTGGTCAATGCAACGTCTGAATACAAGCGACTATCATTCATGGATGGTTATTCTAGGTACAATCAGATACCGCTGTTCGAGGAGGATCAGAAGCACACATCTTTTATAACTGGCAGAGGTGCTTACTGCTACACCGTCATGCCATTCGGGCTTAAAAATGCAGGAGCAACATACCAGCATTTTGTGGACGACATGTTCAGGGACCTGATAGGCAAGACTATGGAGGTGTATATTGATAATATGGTGGTGAAATCAGAACATGAGGGTTTTCACCTACATGACCTGCAGCAAACTTTCAATATTCTGAGGCGTTATCGGATGAAACTTAATCCATCTAAGTGTTCGTTCGGGTTATCCTCTGGCAAGTTCCTGGGATACATGATGACCCATCGGGGAATTGGGGCGAATCCATAACAAACTCTTCCGACCGTTGCAAGCCATTTTTTGAAGTTCTGAAAAAAAAAAAAAAAAACTTCGGGTGGACAGATTAGTGCGAGGAGGCATTCGAGGCAATAAAGTTGTATTTGTTTACTCCACGATTCTTGTTAGTCCGAAGCCTGGGTAGCCCATTGGGGTTTAGCTGGATGCAACAGAGGGAGCTGTGAGTGCTGTTTTGTTCGTTGTTGATCCACATGAGAAGCTTGTTTATTACATCAATAAATCTCTGACAGGGGATGAACCAAGATACACCAAGATCGAGAAAATAACATTGGCCCTATTTCATGCATCAAACGTCTCAAACCCTATTTCCAGGGTAGGGAGATCATTGTCTACTCAGAGTACCCGTTGAAGAGAATTCTAGGACGAGCTGATGATTCGAGTCGCCTGGCCGTATGGGCGAATCGTCTTGGAGATTATGAGATTAAGTACGAGACTCGAACTGCATAAAAAAGGCATTCTCTCGCTGCTTTGTTAGCAGATTTCCCTGTTGACGACATAAAAACCGTGATTGAAGAAGAATAGTTGTTGCTAAAACCCACAGCTGCGGCCACCAATCAAACTGGGGGCGAGCCTGAGATAGAGGTCGAAACGTCCGAACCAATGTGGATTGTAGTTACAGACGGCTCTTCCAATTTCAGTTGAGCTGGTGTGGGATGTGTTATCCATACGCTAGAAGGTTTGATGATCGAGAAGGCAACAAGACTGGGATTTTCAATGACAAACAATGTTGTCGAGTACGAGGCTGCGATTTCAGGATTAAAAGTTGTCAAGCAACTGGGGGCGAAAGGTGTGAAACTTATAACTGACTCTATGCTGGTAGTCAATCAGTTCTTGGGCTCCTATCAAGCGAAGGATGAAAAAATGCTGTCTTATCTTAATTATTTGAAAAACCTGGCGAGTGGGTTTGACAAATTTTCAATTATGAAACGTCCGAGATCGGGAAATCGTCACGCTGATGCCTTGGCTTACCTATCCTCCGCAGTTGAGACAAAGTCCACCAGGTTCGTGTCGTTGATTTTCAGGAGTTACCTAGCGTCTTCGAGAGTCATTCAGTTTTAACTCTCGAACAAGCTAGTGGGGGCGATATGGTACCTAACAGTGCACCAGATGACACCGAACGGAGGATGCAGAGGATGAATTAAGTGCTCTTGTTGAAATTGACTCAGACTGGCGCAAGCCTTATTCCAATATTTAAGAACTGGAGAACTTCTTGAAGAAAGGAGTCTTCGTTTTAAGGTAACCAAACAGGCCTGGAGGTATTCCTTGATCGAAGGAGAATTATACCGAACTCCAGAGGCTCTAGAACCATACCGGAGATGTGTGTCCGTGGAGGATGGACAAAATATTTTAAGGAAGGCACACGAAGGAACATGCGGAAATCATGCAGGAGGACGCAGTCTTGCCCATCGTGTACTCACTCAGGGGTATTTCTTGTTAACACATAATTCACGACGGACACGTGATTTCCTATGAAGACCGGGGCACGATAATAAAACAAAGACGAAGTACATAAACGATCCCCAAAACACTTTATCTCATCATGAGGCACGATGAAAACTGAAGACCAGGATGAATATAGCCTCGATAGGCCTGGGCATGACAGACGCGTGTTACAGTTGTCACTTCAACACTTTATACCACGACAGAAGGAAATGAGCACGTGTCGACTAGAAAATGGGCGAGCAAACGGTATAAATCAACCCAAAGGATAAGTATCGCGACATCAAATATACCGTGAGAGTAGGGCAGGGAAGATAAACTCAGCAGAAGAGTTGTCAACATGGGAATGGATAACCAACGTGGTGCACGAAGTTCAGCTGATAACGAAGACCATAAAACATTAGAAGAAGCAATAGGTAGCAAAGAAGATTCATCCCTTGAAACTACTATAAATACCCCCCACCTAACAAGGGGTCGAGTATTCTAGGAGAGGTATTATAGGCATAAAAAGTGTTAGGGCATTGTCCGGTCAAACCCACTAGCGTTGGTATGTCAAGCTAGTTGTCAGTTTTAGGTGTCAAAACACAATCTTGATTTAGCCTACTAGAGTTTAGATTTCGGAAATGGGATATAGACAAAGTAGTAGAGACCTTGAAGACGAAGACTGTGAAGATAAATAAGACATAAATTATTCTTCATCGACAAAAGGTTAGTAGAAGTTATGACTTTTATGGAAATTCTTCTATTCTACTTATGCTATCTTTCGAAATAGTCGGCTACTTTAGTAGAGATACTAATAGCGATTGAGATCGTGTTCTTATCTACATAACCATGTGTTATGTTGGTATTTGTCCCACGAATACTAAGGTTACAAGAATGCATGAGATAGATTTGATACCATCTTTCCATAGCAATGGTTTTCTTGCAAATCACTTTAGGATATGGGTGAATCTAAAGGAGTACTCTTGAGCAAGAGTCCAGTGGATTATAGTTGAGGGCGTCTAACACGTCTAAGTACTGGCCCAGCCCTGAACTTCCAGCGGAACCAGTTAAACCCTAATTCTGAACTACTGCGGTTCACGAACCGGTTTGTGAACAGTTACTCGGGATTTTCTCCTGAGTTTCAATGCATCAATTTGTACACGTACATGTACGTGAACCACAAATTCGATGTATCTGGCCGGAATTCATAAAAGGTGAATATTCTCTGGAATTTCACACGGGTTAAACTCTGACTCGTTTATCTCTTAGTTGGACTTGGTTATCACGAAAATATCTTATGTGGTCCATCTGACGATTCTCAATGTGTCATTAAGATAAAGATTACCTCTGGTTTGTTGGATATCAATCTTGAAGTGTTTGTGTTGGTGTAAAATCTGCATAGAGACTTTATACCAAACAACCATGAAGCTTTTACACTACTCAAGACCTAGTTGATTACGAGATTAAACATTATGCATCGAGAGACGAATTCATAAACAATTAATCAAGTGAAGAATCTAATAATCACTAAACTGGAATTCCAGGTGATACAATACACATGAATTATATTCCAAAGACCTGAGGAGATACTAACCTAATCCCACTCACACGCCTTAGGCTATACAAAAATTCCAACCCTTACAATGGTTCCCGATCTCGCCTTATATAGGCGGAGTCGAGGGTGGATTACAGCTAATATGACAAACTACCCAATCGTGGTGGTGTCAGACTTTGTCGAGTAAGTCGGTTGTCCTTCGAGATTCCTTGTTGTCCTCTGCACCTTCCCTTCGATATGTCCAATATTGTCTCGAGGTCCCCCCCTTTTCCTGCTAAGTATCCAACTTCTGGTTGCTCTTTCGACATCTTTCCATTTATCATGCCATGGGCTTCTGTTTACAACCCGTGACTTATCTTCCCTTATCGAGAGCTTGTCGAGCGTCTTGCATAGATTTCACCCCTACATTTTGCCTCTTTCCTTCCCTAGTATCGAAGATGCTCGGGAAGGAAATTCTGATTCGATACCGTCTTCGTGACACGTGCCCCATTACGCCCTTGAAGTGACGTTTCAGTGACACGTTCTTCATGTTCCCGAGATTCTAGCTACCTTTTGACATTCCGACCGGTAGCGCCGGTTTTCCTCTACTATTTAAGTTTTTCCTTCTCCCTCTAAGAAACTTTAGCCCTTTCGTACTCTTCTTCCTCAGCCCCGGTTCCTCGTTCTTCCAAAAACCATAAACTCTATCTCCTGATCAAACAGTCTTCCAGCAAAATTCTTTGTCATCCCGTGTTTTACTTCGTCCATCATCTCATAAAGGTGAGTCATTTTCTTGTTCTACTACTTTTTTGGCCTTCAATCTCTCTCACCTCTACAACTTCCGGCGCCGGCTATATCCTTGCTTATCTCCGCCGTGCTTTCTTTCCTTTCTCATGGCTTCTCCTTCTATAATCGAGGCTCATTCCAAGATGAGGAATTTAGGTTCCGATCCTTTCGGCCTGAGGGACGTTGATGCTCCCGGTGGCCGGCTGTCTCCAGAGTTGGTAGCGGGTACCAATGTAATGAGGAGAAACTTCTAATCACATCCCACCAGATTTTTGTTGGACTGATTCCCTCATTTTACCGACCGTCCAACCCTTTGTTTCTTGAAATTCTATGTTCCCTGCCTAGTCCTCGAGGTGTAATGCAGCTTACCTGCAGCTCGATTCAATTGATAAACGAGTGGGTTTCTAATTTCGAAGATAACTCTGAGGCTGGTTCAGTGGCGAAGTTTTCTTTTACTGCCAAGAACTTTTCCTTCACTTCGAGCCTTTCTTGACTCTCGACAACGAGGCTGCTCCTTTAGGTGTTCGATTCAGGCCTGTAAAGGGTAAAGTGAATGTGATCCCGAAGTTTCCAGACTATTCAGTAGATGAGGATTGGTTCTCGGAGTCTGTATTGCTTACTGGTCTCGTCAAGCTCTGCGAAAGGGGATAGGTGCTTCTGAAGATGTTCCGGGAAGCTTAAAGCATGCCCGTACAGGAGAGGAGACTATGGATCAGGTAACAAATACTAAATGGCTTGGGATGTGTTCTGTTTAGAGTATGAATACTTGCCTCTATTTGTTTCCTGAGAAAGACGGATTCTCTCCTGCTGGGTGGGGCTATGCCTGCCAAAGTTCTTAGTTTGGACGATGCCTCCATGGATTTTGAGTTTGGGGAGGAGATGAAAAAAATGATTAATCCTCGCAAGAAGGTTGTGTATAAGAAGTCCTCGAAGGTGGTTTCGATGACCCAGGACGAAACAACAACGAAGCTACCAGGAGATGAGGTGGAGATGAATCTCTCGGATAAGCAACCACTTTCCAAGGTTGTTAATATTCCATCTATTAATTCTTCCAAGGAGGTAGCTGCCACTGCTTCGAGTAGTGTTATACTGAGCGCACCCGCCTCGGCTGCTACTGCTCTGCCTCTGCTATGTTTGCTTCCTCTTCTTTTGCCATGGTTGCTGCCTCTCAGTCAACAACTGCCTCAATCGAAGTTTCAGCCAAGCCTTCGGGAAAGGTCGTCCCTATGGTTGATGTCTTGCTTCCTCAAAAGGATGGTTTAACTATTGGCTCTAATCTTCCTAGAAATATGTTTGGGGGTGTCCCTATGGTTGATGTCTTGCTTCCTCGAAATGATGGTTTTACTATTGGCTCTAATCTTCCGAGAATAGGTTTCAACTCGCTTTAAGTCTCATGCTTATGATCCATTGCATTATCCTCTTGATCCTAAGTTCTGTAGGAAGCTTGGCGATATGTTTGGGGGTGATTATCTCAAAGAGAATTATGACCCTTGTCTTATGAAGAGAGTCTCGCCATGCTGCAAATGGTGAGTGTGGTGCTAGTCTTTGTACTTTGTTACCTTTTTCTCGAGTCGAAGTATGCTGATATTTTCTCAATCGTTTTTCTAGGGAGTGAAAAAGAAGGGGTACCGAAATACTACCAACTTTTCGTTTTGGCTCGTGAGTCTTATGGTAAAAGTCTGGACGATCTCAAAAATCAATATCCAAACCTCTAACTGGAGTAATCTCGACAGTTAGGCAATAACGTACTACTTGGTGCTTTAATTATAAATCAGAGTTATAATGCGGAAAGTAAAAGCACACAAGACACCAAACGTTTTTTTAACGAGGAAACTGCCTTGCAGAAAAACCTCGGGACCTTGT
>JAJJMA010143711.1:0-12944 GCA_023529015.1 Papaver nudicaule
ACATGACCTGGTTCGTGATACCTTTGCCGATATTTGTTATCGTGCAGGTGTCCCAGCCAGGAAAGAGGTTGACTTGGGATTCCTCTCAGATACCGGTTTAGCTTTGAGACCTGCAGATGTCTTGGTGTATAACTGGGATAATGGTCAGGATGTGTGTATGGATATCACAGTTGTTTCACCTTTTACAGGCGTTGGGGTGCGTGCTTTTGTTCCGGGCAAGGCTATTGAGGATGCGGTCGTTCGCAAAAAGGACAAGTATCTAGAGAAATGTACTGCTCAGGGGTTTGGTCTTGGTGTGCTGGCGTTTACCACTTTGGGAGAGTTGGGTAGTGACACTGTGGAGTTTCTGCAGAGATTGTGAAACTATATGGCTAGTCATGATGCTAATGTCGTAGTGGGTGATTTTCTGTTTCATAGGATTGGTGTTGTACTTCAAAAAGGGATTGGAGCCCAGCTTGTTGCCAGGCTTCCATCTAAATCTTGTAATCCTGTTGATTCAGATTCAGATTAATAATATTTAATTATTAAAAAAAAACAAAAAAACTAGGTCACTTAAAACCCTAGTTTACCTTGTTACTCTGTGTTGTAGTTCCGCTTGATGACATGGTGAGCAAGATCACAAAAATAGATTTTTTAAAAAAAAGAGAGGGGGAGTGATCTAAAAAGAAAAAAAATACTGCTCTGGGAAACCTGTCTATGTTTTTCCTTCTTTATTGAGAATTTAACCTAAACACACACACATATATATATATATATACACACATAATTATGGGAATCCTAATTCCAATAAAACTCTTGAAAAAGGGGGGGAGGAGGCCCAAGGCCCCTATCAAATCCCGCTGACCCTAGAGTCAGCGTGTAAAAAACAAAAAAAAAAGAGTAAAAGGAAGGCGCGGAATTCGAGGCGCCATGCCCGCGTCCGCGCCACATTCAGTGGCGCCATGGCCGCTTCTCTCACCCACGTGCACACGCATTTCTAAAAAAAAAACTCTCTCTTAACACACGAACTTGCTCTTGACTGTTAGGGTTGTTAACATCGAGACCTAGTCCTTTACATACCTTTGCTAAAAAAAAAAAAAAAAGAAAAAAAAAAAAAAAGAGAAGACTAAAACTCTTAAAGGTTGCCATCACCATCCGAGTGCTTAGTATGAAACATTATTGTTCCACACTAACCAGGGGACTTTCTGTAGATGGTGAAAAATGAGAGAGGGACAAGATTGTAAAAACACTCTCTAACCAGGCCTAACCTAGAGGCAATTGCCTATTCAGGCACATCTCTATAGCTCAGAATGCAACCGTTCTACGAGCTGAATAAAATCTTTATGAGTTCTCTCTTATAACCCCCGGCGGAGAGAATGATATCATAGTGCAGTACTGATAATCTCACCAGCAGATTAAACCCATTAATCTGCTTCATGTCGACATCGTCTCGAATTCCTCGGCATCAGAACCAGATCACTATATGGTACATGGTGAAGAGTTAACAGAGACGCATCCTCATGGATTTCCTCTTTATACGACTCAACATTCGAGTCTTAATGAAATCCTCAGGAATATCGAAGTTCTAGGCCTGTCCAGAACTCCCTGAGAAGCATACAACAGCCTAAACAGGCTTAAACAGACCTCATCCCAAACTCAGGATGATCTAACATACCATGGATAAACACGCCATGACTTCAAGTATGTTGTAGCGTAAACACGCACACCATAACTAAGGCATAGCCACCACGCGCCAGCTGCAACAAAGTTGACCTTGGCCAGATGCCAAAGTCATAGCACCATATATCATGGCACCGTGAACCATGATCCACCATGGGTTCACGAGAAAATAGACCTGGCCAAAGGCCAAGGCCGTGGCGCCATGAATCATGGCGCCACAACAAGATGAGTTGGCCTTGGCCAAAAGCCAAGGTCGTGGCGCCATGAATTATGGCGCCATGAGCCAAGGCGCCATGATAATAGGGTTAGCGCTAAAACAAGCGCTTTGGAAGTTTGCCTTGGCCAAAGGCCAAGGCCGTAGCCCCTTGGGCTATGGCGCCACAAGCCAATGGCGCTATGAACTCCTGGCCTTGACCAACAGCCAAGGCCACTCCTATACTCGTGTCCTAGAGGCACCACACTCACGTTGGTCATGACAATTAGTCATACGACTCTACTCAGACTCAACTCAACTCAACTATGCAATATTTGCGTATCACTCGAGACATCAAAACATCACACGGGGGGATAACTTTAGGGGTATTGGTCTGGCGGTCTACGACAGTGAAAGAAACTGATGGAGATAGTGGACAGTTACGAGAAGATGGTTCGAGTGGACATGTTCTACACAACTCATGCAGTTACAGAAACCAACTCATGTCCTCCACTCCCCCACCCTTCCACGACTTCCACCTTCTCTGTCGAGAGATCAGGGTGAGTTCAAAACTATAAATAGAGGCCTCCTCTATCTTCCAAGGTAGAACATCTCTTCCAGAAACAACCAGATATTCAGAACACCTGAATGAACCAGAGCCTCAGAAGTAAACACGCCTGAGCAACCCAACACCTTTCTTGCCTTGGAGATTTCCAGTCACCTTCACGACGGAGATCTTGAACTCTTACACCCAAAACACATCCTCAACCTGATCTCAAGTTTCTTCGTTGTTTCCCTCCCTAGATCAACCTCTATCCTCTCTGTGACCGAAGCAAGACGTGAACGACCATTGACTTGGTTTAGGCTCGTCTTGTTCGACATTGATCTCGAACACTACGAAAGTACCCAGAGACGGTGCATTGTTTTTCCAGTTAAAAACAGGATCCCAAGCCTATAACGCAAGATAGCTCTGAAATGTCGAGACCCAAGTTTTTGATTGAGCCCAGCAATCGGAATGGCCAGTAAATAATCTTGAGCGTGCTTGATCTTGTTGCTCTGCCACAATGCTGAATCCCGCTCCATCATAACAAACCAACTAGGTAGGTCTTTCTTCACTGCATCGAAGTACTTGATTGCCAAAGAACTTATAGAATGGGGGGCAATATCATCAATGCATATTGAAGAACTCTCAACACCACATACCTGTTTGTATAAGGCCAGAGCATGATCAAAACTGGGACTCAAACCGGACAAACCAGACTGCCTCAAAATGTTTTCCTGCTGAGCTCTTGTCTGGAAGCCAGATGCCAAGTAGCAATACTGCATAGTATCCTCCATGGTGTACACCTCTAATCCGCCACACTTGATGGGAAGTGTAGCAAGCCTTTGTTGCAGGAGACCAAATCCCGGCCCATCCCCCGCAACAAGATGTCTAAGAAACTGTTTGAGGTGACTATCAAAAAGCGCCTGTGCCTCTCCCAAGTACTCAGGCTTAGTTGTCCGCATAACAAAGTATAACCTCGAGACACCAGAACAGTTCCTTAACCGCAAAAGCTCACCTTAGGGATCTTTGAGCTTCTGTATAGCATCAATTAGCCCTGTTGTCTTATGAACTCTGCTTACTACCATACTCTTGCAAAACTGGGGGTTCAGGCTAACAGGTCCTCCCAACAGCTTAACTCCCTCTGCTGGCCGGCATATACGAGGTGGGAACACGCCCTCAACTAAACCTCTGTTATCAATTGTGGGCCAGAAGAGTTCAGTCTTGGAGACATTAAGAAACAACCCTAAGGGAACACCTTCTTGCTGAATAACTTAACTACACTTTATTGTAATCTAAATTTTGAGTCCAGTTATGTAGACATTGGTACTTTTAAGTAAAAAGGAATGTTACTCTGTTCTAAAAAAAAAAGAAGTTAGTGTTACCTTTTATTTTTTGTCTTTTAAACTAGATGAAAGCAGAATACGACCAAACATTAGGAAAGGAGGAAAAACTAATGAAAATGAATATATATGCCTCAACCGTATTAGACGTTGCGCACCATGTCTAATACAAACATTTAATGGTTAATAACATGATGAATTAATATTAATCTTGCTCCACTTTCTAGTTAAGTTTGCTATGGAAACCAGGCACTGCATTGTTGTTGTCAATGTTAGATCTTTGGTACGTCAACGTAAGTTTCTATATTAAGGACATAAATGATCTTTGATTGCACGAGCCATTTCCCTGGCCACGTGGATCTAATTGGGAGCCAATTTAAATTGCACACTGGGATGATGTGGAACTATCAGATAGCTACGTTGTGCCCATTTTCTTTCTTTATAATGAACCATCATTTTGGGTCTCTCCAAAAATTCATTTCCCTCCCAGCATGAGACAAAATAGCATGAAAAGTCTATGTTACCCTTAAAAATTATGAGATTACAAAATTGTCCCTCACTAATCTAATTTTAATCAAAAACCAAAACTAGCCTAATCAAAAACCAAACCACTTCTTATTCATCATCATAAGCCGAAACTACTCCTCGGTAAAAAAAAAATCTCGATTAATCGACGAATTCATCGACGATTAACGAAAATTTCTTCGTCGATAAAATACCGCCTCGTAAGAAAATTGTTGTCAAAGTAAGTACATCACAAAAGGCTCGCAACAATGCAACTGCGGCTGGATCTTCAAGAGAAAACAAAGAACACGAAGAACCCAGAGAAGGAGTTGGCGAAATCGACGCAATCGAAGAGCAAACCCCGGAATTAGACCCTGCTATGCGTATGAGAAGGTATTTTACACAAACCCCTAATGAATTTTTTGAGTTTGATTGATATAAACACTTTGAATCGATGAATTTTGGTATTTTTCTTCGAACACAGATGGGGTTTCAGCCCAGAAAAAAGTTTTTGATCTTAAGCCGAAACAGTGTTGGCTCAGAAATAATTCAAATTTTCAGAGCCGAAACCACTGGTATTCTCTGCAAGTGAAGAACAGCTCGGCTCAGAAATTTTGAATTTTTCTGGGCTGAAACCCTTAGTTTAGGTGCCATTTGGGTTTGGTAGTTTCGGCCCAAAGAATTTTTTTATCGTGTGGGCCGAAACTACCTCTGTGTAACATGCTTAATTCTTGTTTTAGTTCCAAATTTGATTGTTTTGTATTAATCATTGATTTTATGATGCAATCTTAGGGAGAAAAAACTTCTTAGGAGAACAACGAAAGTAACTCTAAATCATAATGCCCCAACACTGGGTCCTCGATTAGGCGGCACCAAAAATTTGGGGGCTGATGCAAGGACTAATAGAGGACCGGTTGGGGGGCCTCTCATCTGTAATGCGCCAAGAGATGATGATTTGTTACGCCAAGACCGACCCGTTTACCTCCGGTTATCATCTGTGAACCAGGAAACATGCCAAGAACAGGTGCTAGAGAGGAGGAAAGCGAAGATGAAAATGTTTACCAAACTGAACATGAGAGGAGGAAAGGGAAGAAGCCGGCTGCCGAAAAACCGAAGAAGAACAAGAAAGTTCCTGTATAAGAAGAAGAAGATTATGAAGTGGAAGGCAAACAAGGAAGAAAGCGAGGTGAACATGTTCCTTCGGAAAATAAGTTCCTTTTTCCAGACGGCGAACCCGATCCCGGTCTTCCGCAAGATGGAGGACAAGTGCTCATTGGCTACACATACTCATGGGCATCTGTGATCTATAGAATGAATGTATTTGTTTAAACTTGTTTTTTTTTTTTGTCGTCTTCTCAATAATTACGTCGTTTTGGATTACTTATACCGATGATGTTTGTAGGATCATAAAGATGTGGTTCGACTTTTGAGAAATCAGAGCGCCGATGTTTGGAATCTTGAGGATGAAATAGAACCTATCCAAGACCTGGTAAGACAATCCGGTTTATATCAAGCGGTCATCAATAGACAGGAAGAGTATGATATGGTGACATGCTCCGCTGTGGCTGAGAGGTTCCATCCAGAGATGTTGACCTTTCAGTTTCCCAAATTTGAAGTGAGTTTCATTGCAGATGATCCAAAGAAGGTAATTGGTCTGGCGGTTATTGGTTTGAACCCGTGTGCAGAGTATCATGAGAAGAATTGGGACCAAATATATGATTTGGCCAAGACAGTTCTTGGTTGGTCTTCGGACAAAACCGAGGCTGAATTCAAAATCTCCATGGCAGAGAACCAAAACATCAAAAAGGGGTTGGTGAAGAGGTCGGCCAAGATCAAGTTGGCTCGTTTGAAGGTCGAGTTCGGGGGAACTAAGCAAAGAGAACAAACAAGAGAAGAACAAGAAAGAGAAGGACATCCGGATCCCTTGCGCCCCTTGGACCATGATGACCACAAGCGACATGCAGGTGCGTACTTGTTGTACACTATTGGTGCTCCTGACAACACGGAAAATAGGGTGAGCGCACATTATCTCCAATGGTTAAGCCCATTGGAAGATACAACCAAGTACGCTTGGGGTACGGCTAATCTAGCATATCTTCTTGATGGACTTTCAGTTGCCTCTAGACGCAAACGGTTAATCTCAGGGGGAACTTCAGCTTATTACAGGTAATCGTTGACAAACCATTAGAAATTTAATTCATTCGCAGAAGCAGTTCGGCTCAAAATAAATTTTATATTGCTAGGACGAAACTGTTTCGGCTCATATAGTTGTTATAATAAAGAGCCGAAACTATTTCGGCTCAAACGATTTGATATTTTTCTAGGCCGAAACTCTCTCTGTTTCTGGTTTTCTGCCTTAACCTTTTCTTTTTTGAATCTTCGAACTTCATCTAGGGGTTTATTTTATATGGTTTTGTGTGTGTAGGCTTTTGTTTATGATCATTTCAAAAGCTTGGTTCCAAAGCCGAAGGACCCTAACAAGCAACGAAAACCCATTTTGGGCGGAAGGTATGCCTACTGCGACAAAATGGGTTTTCGACGAACCTAAGGCAAGGTTCAAAAGAGAAAAATTGCTAGCAATGAGGAAGCAAATCGACAATTTTACCTTTCAAGATGTTGTGTTCAACCCATATGGGATTGTTCCGAACCCGCCATCAATTGCAACCTACTATGGACCAATTTGGTATCCAGGAGGCTTCGTTGTGTACGACCCAAGACGGATTCTACGTCAAATGGGACTAATACAAACTGTCCCGAAGGAGAAAGAAGATACGTTTAAGTTGTAGACGATAAGTGGTTCAAGTGGAACCCAACGCAGTTTTAAAACATGGGTCCTCAAATATCTTCCCACACCGGACTACAAATTGTGGAACAATCTCGATGAGCACCGACTTCGGGTGGTGGAAACCCTGGATCCCACTTATTATGACGATGAGAATTATATGAGAATTTCTTTTGATTAGGATGAGCAGGGGGAGGGGATATGCGGATTGGTATGCCCAATAATCTCATCCTTTGGTCATTAACAGGGCTCAAAAAGACATTGAGGATGTAGAAGAATCCGAGAAGATTGTGGAAGAAGCTGAGAGGGAGGAGGCCATGCAGGCTGTGAGGAACAACATGAAAGTTCCCTCGACTGCGGGAGAATGGAAGAAGTTGTGTAAGAACATGATAAGTGTTTTCAATTGATTTTATAAGTGTTTTTTTTTAAATGTCAAACTATACTAACTAATACTGTTATTTGATTTGAATGGTAATAGTACAAGTTAGGAACCACTCTTTGAAGAAAGTGGGGGACAAAATCAATTGCAAGAAAGGAGGAGGAGGACTAACGTTGGAAGAGCAAAAGAAGTGATTCGCGGATTTTGGCATTTTTTTGAAAAGGGTGAAGTATCTACTTGAGAGGAGGCCCCAAAGAAGACCAAGAGGAGTCGGTTGTTAGAGCATTGCTCGATTGAACCCACTGATGTTGTTATCTCAAGTCAGTTGTCAAGTTTAGGTGACAAAAATTCAATCCTTGATAATTCTACAATATCGACTCGGACTAGGATAGTTTAGGTATTGAGATGAAGAACGATAGAAGACCATTGAAGATGAAGACCGGAGCTTACACACTTGATATTCATTGTCCTCATCTAGAAAGGTAAATGACTCTCTTAGACTTGTCATTCTGCCTTTATATCTATCGTTACATGATCATCACTCATTGGAACAAATACCTATGACGGTAAAAATACATTGTTGTATATATACTCGAGGAGAATTAATTCCAACATAAAATATGAGAATGACCATTGACCTTGAAAAGGTCATCATCTTGTAGTGAATAAAGAGACGAATCTAACGAGCCAAGAATCACTCAATTCCGTTATATAACGAGTGAGTTATGGCCAAAACACTATTGGTCACTATGGAACGTCCATGAACAGTATACGCGTTCATGTACGCGAAGAAGTTGTAACTGTTTACGGCTGTACTGTTCGCAACACTTATAAGCGTTGCTGATTTCTGTTTCCAAAACAGATTTCTTTATGGAAGGTTTTTAGAGTTTCTTTTGGGTTTCCATAGTAAAGTAATTTACTCCCAAAGAGATTTTAACCTCTAGATAATTGGGCCAAGTAATTAGTGGACATTCATGCTCACGAACTTTTTTGAGCCCTAAGCTAAAGTTGCTTTAACTTTAAGCTATCTAGCCTTGGCTCTTCACTATAAATAGATGACCTATGTAGCACAAAAAATCCATCCCTTTGAAAATATTGTGTGTGCTACACAAGGTTGTTCTCCGTTCTTCACGAACACGAGTGAGATCTAAAAGACTTTGTTTGCGGATCACTAAGCACAAGTTCTCTATCTTCTTGGTAGTTTGTAACTTGTATCTATGGTTATCATAATTTCTTGTCTATTCTAAGTTCTTCTCATCTGCTATAAGAACATTCAAGGATTATCGGTGTAAAGAAACCCTATATTTGATTAATCACAATCTTAGATCGTATATCAACTTAGGAGGGTCGAAATCTAGTTTTGTAAAGATTCAATCAAACGATAGAAAACTTTAACGGCATCACTTAGTGAATAAGCCCTAAGAGTTTCACAAGTTTCAATCTAGACCTCGTGTTAAGACCAAACTTGTGTGGTAGAGGTAACTTGGTTACGTTCGTGAAAAACCAAATCTACGAATTAGGTTTCTGAACGTATAAACCATAGTTACACAATTAGGTTTCTGAAAGAATGAACAAACCCTAATTATACGAGTTTGCTACAATAACTTCTTGTAAGTTCTTTGTAGCAAGTTTGAGAATTATACCATCATCAAAAGAGATTATATTATAACCAGGCGTCCTGTTAGCGGCAGGGTAGCGCCAGTCTTCAAGAAGGGTAGTGGAGCAACTCCTAGGCCTGTAAAGAACGTCAGCTAGGGGAATCGAGTGCGTAGGCTTCTGCGGGAGTCAAGAGACGTAGGAGCACAACGGTAGCTAAGTTGCTGACTTAACCTCGCGATACATTCCAGTCCGAAGTCTGATAGTAGGCTAGCGTCTGTATTCGGTTAATATTGTGTGTGTTCAAACTGGACGAGGTCCCGGGGTTTTTGTGCAGGTTGCGGTTTCCTCGTTAACAAAACTTCTGGTTTCTTGCATTACTTTACCTTCCGCATTATATTATCTCTGATTAATATATTTAAAGTATTGCAATTGTTATACATTGATTGAACCTTCGAGTGAATTAATCTCTTTGAGATTAACAAGAACTCTTTCTTGTTTAGATTCGGTTCTTGAATAAAGAACTCACCTCAGGTTACTTGAATATTGATTTGTGAGATCGTTCAAGTAAAACAATCACATACGTTCGCGAAACTAAAAATTGGTGGTATATCTCGGTATCCCCTCTTTTTCATCGGCAAGAAAGCGAAAGTACAAGTGGAGGCAATGGAGAAGGTTCTGACGATGGACGGGAAGACGGTCGTAGTGGTCGTCAAGGAAGAAACAAGAGAGGTCGTTAATTAGTCTTTTAAAATAATGATGGTTTATGGTTGGGTGTTTTTAAGTACATTTGAAGGTTTATGGTTATGTTTTTTAATTACATTTGAAGGTTTTAAGTGTTCTTAAGTACATTGAATCGGTTATGTTAGTTCTTATGTTAAGTACAATGGTTAAATTTAGCGTTTGGTAATGCTTTGGTACAATTAAAAAGTTTAGAGTTCATATATATGTGAATGTTTGGTGTTATTTGCATATAATCTCCTAGAAGAGTGAAAACAAGTTCATTGTTGGCTTCACAGAAGCACTTTCGGCTCTAAATAGAAATTACAAGCTTGCGCCGAAACAGTTTCGGCTCATACGATAATTTCAAATTCTGGGCCGAAACTGCTTGTCTCACTGACCATTTGTTGGACCAGTTTCGGCTTACCTGAAAATTTTAACTCTGGGCCGAAACAGATTCGGCTCTTCATAAAAAAATAAAGTTTGGGTCAAATCATTGTCAGTCGCTTTCACCTACAAAATTGGAAACCCTAATTTGATTTGCAAACTAAATCTAATATTTCTCTCAAACTTTCCTTCCTACAAAATCGCCCCAAACCAAGAAGAAAACGTCCATTCAAAGGTATTTAATCAATACCCATCAAGTTTATTTGATTAATTTTTGAAAATTTTGGTTAATGTTGAATGTAGGATTTTTTAATTTCATTGCAACTAGGTTTATATGGTTTTTTAGGGTTTTTCGATTTGCAAATGAATAGCCCAATGCTCGTATCCATGAACATTGATTACTAATATAACAAATGTAGGTTAGACTCAATCAAAATACGACTGGTATTATGCATGCAAAATTGTGTTTCGGCTCAGAAAAAAGTTCATGAATGTAGGCCAAAATTTCCACTGTCTCTTGTGAAATGTGTTTGTTCTAGGGTTTTTTGATTAGCAAATGGATTGATCAATGCTCTTATGCATGTTATTTTGTGTTTGTCGAATTGAATCTTTAAAACGAAGAGGAATAATATGAGGAGAATCCCAATGTTATGGATACTACTTGGCAATTGTATGCTGGGAATGACTTTTTTCGTCGTTGTAAACCGGATGAGGGGATTATGTTTTTCCTGGAAAAATTCTTCCTCGTAGTAGGGAAGGATGAAACAACTGCAATTGCCCTTCCTCCGGATGGTGAGCTCTGTAGGCAGCTTATTGACGACCAATGGATGAACAATCTTCACTTGCTGCCTGTCTTGGGACCCTTGTCTCGTGATAGAGCATATGTAGCTCCAATGACTGGTGACTCATGGGCCACAAATCACCCTGGAGTTCGTGTCAACCGAGAATGAATTGAAAGATTCAACGACCCAACTTGGGGAGTGGTGCAGGTTGTTATTCACAGGGATTTGACCAGGGAATGGAAGGTATTGCCATTTACCGGAAGAACATATATGTTGCAGGAAGCGACAAGGGAGGATATGAAGCTGTGTTTCTTCCCAAGAATCATGTACATCAGTACAGAGTTATGCAGGCTCATTGGTGGAAGATGCTACCAACTATGCCAATCTTAGGAGAGATGTCTTGTCCTCTTGCTCGTCCCCCAGGGTACACCAAACGTTTAGGTATTAACCGTTTGCGTGGAGCACGTTCAAGCTAAGGCAACCAATACTGAACCTTGACCTTAACCTATTTTGTCGGTTTAATGCATGTTCATGATATTTGGTTTAAGGTGATGTTTTTTAGTTCGGCATTTATTTCTTTTTAAGACTATGTTGTTCATTTTAAGTATTTTGGATGTTGGATTTTATGATACAATTTATAATTACCTATGGTTTTTTGTAATTGGGTTATGGTACAATTAAGTTTATGTTATTAAGTACATTTGGTGTTTTGCATATGAGTACAAAAGGGAAAACAAGCTCATTATTCGACATTATTGGCTTCACATGAGCAGTTTCGGCTCAAAACATATATTACAGAACTGGGCCGAAACAGTTTTGGCTAACTCGATAAATTCATAATATTAGCCGAAACTACATGTCTCATTGACCATTTGTTAGACTAGTTTCGGCTCATTCGATAATTTTATACTCTGAGCCGAAACTAGTTGTTGATCGACCATTAGCCTCCAGGGTCTAGACTAGTTTCGGCTTGGTTAGTTTGAGGCTCGAGTGAGCCGAGGTGTTCTTGAGAGAGGAGTTTTGGCTTGGTATTTCTGGAGTTTTTTTTGGGCCGAAACTTTTTCTGGTTCGTGAAACGAAGGAAAAATGGTAATTTTTAGTTCTTTTTGTTGGATTCAACCTACACAAACAAGATTAATCATGATGTAGATGGTATACGATATGAAAGAACACCCAACAACCTAATATTTTTGATTTTGGTAAAAAATCGCCCAAAACCCTAACTTTTTCTCTTCTCCTCTTCTCCACCATAACCCAAAACTTAAAACTAAAAATCAGATTTTTTTAGTTAAGATTTAGTTTAACCTAATCACTTCCACTAATCAATATTATTAGCACTAATCAAAAAATTAAGCACTAATAATGTAAAGGGTAGATTAGCTTTTAAAAAAATATTTTTATTAAAGGATAGACAAAGTGGATATGGGTGACCCTATTTTTGAAATATGGGGAGGGAAATAAAGATTTGGAGAGGTTCAACACGACGGTTCTTTATAATAGAGGGGCTTTTGTTCTACAACTTGGGTTATGGGACTATCGTTGTGCTAAACAGACCGAACATATTTTCCACCCTTGGCTTTGGAATGCTTCTATTATTATTATGAAAGAGGCACTTTTTTATTATTATTATTATTATTATTATTTATTTTTTTTTTATTATTATTATTATTTTTTTATTGAGAAAGGAACAAAAGAGATTACATGGTACATGTGGGGAGTCTAGCAACAAGCTGAGACCCGATCCCAATTTGAATAGCAACTCCAACTCTAATGAACAAATAGTTCCCAACACTAATGGTGGTATCATGCCTCGAAACAAAGTTTTTAAGACGTTTCAAAAAGTCAATCATCTCATCACCTAACTCCCCAAGGGTAGTAAAGGCCAAGGTTCCAAAATTATAACCATTGGCATTACAAATAGCAAGATACTTAGACTTTTTCTTCTCAATGGCTTTGGCTAGGGCTTGACCAGGGCAGAAAGAGGGGACCCCACCACCTGCAAAAGGTGAAATACCTGTAACATCGAAACACGTGTTGCGCCCATCTTCCCAATTGTAC
>JAJJMA010143722.1:647-13649 GCA_023529015.1 Papaver nudicaule
ACGTTTTTCCCTAGTGAGAAAAGAGTTTTCTTTTTCTTCGAAACACTTTTGTTGAGTGACTATCTTAGCATCAGATGCAATAAGCTTTTCATCCAACTCACAGAGACTATGATGAAGATTTGCCCTTTCCAGTTCTTTCGAACATAACTCTTTGTCAAGAGATTTTACTTTACTATTGACAATATCAAAGCCTATATAAAGACCTTGATAGCACCTTTTTAAATTCTTGTTATCTCGAGAGAGCTGAGATAGAATTTCAAGGAGCATAGAGTTGGGTGTGCTCTTCATAGAAGGAATTAAAACCTTAACGATAGCTGAAACATCCTCTTCTACTTCTCTCTCAAAATCTGAATCGGGATCATCATCATCCATATGCATGTTCTTTTGGAGGACTGATTCCCAATCTTCAGACTCTACATCATTAACAGGAGTATCCTGTCTAGTAGATCCAATCAGGGCTTGTTCAGTCCTTGATTGCGAAGAAGAAGTATCGTTAAGATTTGGTTCAACACTGTTGACGCGGTCCACTTCTGTATGCATAACAAAAGTGCCTCCTGATGGTATGTTACAAGCTTTTAAGCTTTGATCCATGACTCACAAGCCTAGATAAACACAGACAGTTACGTCTTTAATGTGTTCACCTGCTCTGATACCAACTAAAAAAGGAGGGGTACCGAAATACTACCAACTTTTCGTTTGGGCTCGTGAGTCTTATGGTTTAAGTTTGGACGATCTCAAAAATCAATATCCAGACCTAGATAACCGGAGTTGTGATCTTGGGGATCAACTCAACAAAGTTGGGACTTTGGAGTTAAACTCTACGGTTATTGAATAACATACTACTTGGTGCTTTAATTATATAATCAGAGATATAATGCGGAAAGTAAAAGCACACAAGACACCAGAGATTTTTTTAACGAGGAAACTGCCTTGCAGAAAAACCTCGGGACCTCGTCCAGATTGAACACCGCCCAGTACAAAATGACTACAAACGCTAGCCTACTATAAGACTTCGGTCTGGGATGTAGCTGAGACCAACTCCAGCCCTCTAAGCGAATTGGCTATTGTCGCACTCCTTACGTCTCTAGATCCCCCACATATCGTCACGCACTTGATTCCCCCAGCTGACGTCCTTTACAGGCCTAAGAGTTGCTTTGACCGATGTCAAAGGCTTGTGTCAGCAATACTGGCTTTGCAACCTAATTGTTGACGTGTGGTCTAACTGTCCTCTATCAGTTTACCACACACAAGTTGACTTCATTCGGATGATTAAATCCAGGTCATGCGGAAATCTACTTCACAAATCAGGGCTGACAAGCAAACCGAGTAAGCTTTGCCCAATTTGTCTCTACCTCAGTTATACACGAAGAATTACTTAAGAAACTTGTATAACTGGAGCTAACTAGGTCTTACAACACCGAGTGCAGCCGTGCGATTCTACCTTTCAACCATGTGTATAACGTATCAGTTCTTGAATAGCCGTATAGCAGAAGAGACGGACTATGGAATAGACAAGAACGTGGTCAGGTTACCAAGGTTACAGGTTAATCCGATTTCAACCAAATATGTTCTCAATCTCCAACCTGTGCTTCCCAACTCTCAAGAGAAGTCTTTTATAGTCGTAGGGAGTTCCCAGAGGAGCTGCAACCTACAGAGGATGACTATACCACAACAAGCATTCACCGAAGTGAAAAGAGTTTACGCTACCTTCCCTAAGGACCTTCACGTATGCTTGATGCTTGCGGTATTTGTCCATAGACACCTCTATTTATAGCACTCAATAAGATAGGTTGCTTTGGAATAAAGCAATCAATTACTTGTCCCACAAGTTAAGGAAACCCTAAACTTGATAACCAAGTAATAGAGATTAATCTCAATTGGAATTCTTTTTATCATTATCTGCCAAGTGTTTTGTTAGCTTAAAAACTCTTCAAGATAGAATCCAACAGACCAGAGATAATCTTATCTTATTGACTCATTGAGGATCGTTAGATGTACCACAAAAGATATTATGTGATATACAAGTCCACCTAAGAGATAAAGGAGTTTAGAGTTTGACCCAAGTGAAATTCTGAAAGAATATCCACTAAATCCGACACCAGCAAAGTAACCGACATTGGGTTCGCGTCCTAGTTCGCGAAATGTTCAGTCACTTTGGAACTCAGAAGAAATCTGAGTATCTGGTTTGCGAACCGGTTCGTGAACCGTGCGCCTGTCAGATTTCGTCAAATATGGATTCCGCTGGAAGTTCTGGGCTGACCAGGACTTAGACGTGTATACGTCCTCAGCTGTAATCCGTGGACTCTTTGCTCAAGAGGACTCCTTTAGATTCATCCATATCCAACTAACGATTTGCAAGCAAACCATTGTAATGGACACATGGCACCGAATCTATCTCATTCATTCTTGTACTCACAATATTTGTGGGAACAAACACTGGTCATGACACAAGGCCACGTTAGACAAGAATACGATCTCAATCGCTATTATCACTACTAAAGTAGTCGACTATATTTTGAAAGAATAGAGAAAGTAGAATAAAAGAATTTCCATAAAGTCATAACTCCTATTAACCTTTTGTCGATGAAGAATAATTGATGTCTTCTTTGTCTTCACAGTCTTCGTCTTCAAGGTCTCTACTACTTTGTCTATATCCCAATTCCGAAATCTAAACTCTAGTAGGCTAAATCAAGAATTGAGTTTTGACACCTAAAACTGACAACTAGCTTGACATACCAACGCTAGTGGGTTTGAGCGGACAATGTCCTAACAACTTTGTCTCCCCAACTTCAGGATCATGAATGCCATGCTAATCGAATTATAGTTATCGGCGAGCAGTTGGACGCCAATTTGCCCATAACTTTGTATAAACCTTCGAATCCTCTGTTTTATAGAATTTATTCCCGAATTACCCCTTCTCGTGGTGCAGTGCAACTGACTTGTATCTCTGTTCAATTACTCAGCGAGTGGGTTGCTCGTTCCGAGGGTAGGTCGAACTATCACGAGACTTTTCCGAAGAACTCTAAACCTCGCGACTACTGGACTGCAGAGAATTTCTTTCATCAGGTTGAGATAGGTTTAAACAAGGAGATTGGTCCCTAGGGTGTGAGATTCAAGAATATCACGAACCGAGATCATGTCCTCGCAGATGTGGATCCTACTGGATCGAGTACAAACAAGCTATTGCGACACTCCAACGATGACGTATGGTAATCTAAACCCTTGCTCATCGAAGGACCTGCGTTATATGGCTATGTGGATGAAGAGAAGAAAGTTGCTCGAACCCACTTCGAGGATGGTCATGACTTCAAAGTTGTTGACTTCCTCAAAATTCACTTTTCTTAGGATGAGCAGAATGAGTCGAAGAGGAGGATTGCTGCGATGAAAGAAAAAGCCTCGGGGTAAATTTCATCCCTTGCTTACTTTTGGTTCCTTTGGTTTTCTTTCTTATAAAACTTTGTGTTTTCATAGGAACAAGAAGAAAGATGATTCTAAGAAAAGGAAGAAATCTAAGCGAGCTTGTGCTAGAGAGGGGGCAAGTAATCAGGTAACAAACATTACCTTCCTCAGCTATGTTATGGGTATGAATACATGCCTATGTTTGTTTCATGATGAATTGGTTGCTATTCAGCAGGGCGAGACTAGTCCTGAAACGGGTGGTGGTGATGGCTTACTTTATCGATTTGGGAATCCTAATCGCAAGAGTGCTGCGAAGGGTGGAGTTATCACTAGATCGAAGAAACGTTCCGAAATTGATGAAGGTGGGAAACTTTCGAAGAATGGTATCGATGAAGAAAGAGATGAAAGTGATGAGGATACCGAGGAGGATGTGTTTGAGGAATTGAACAGGAAAAGGAAAAGGGGAGGGTCACCTCCGAGAGGCCACCGAAGAAAAACAATTTGTGCCTCAGCCAAGAGTCCCTCGAAGTGAAGATGTTGCATCGAAGAAAGACATTTTGACTGCCTCTGATGTTGAGTTTGAGTCAAACCTTAATGCCTCTGGCATAAGTATAAATGTTCATGGGAGTAGTCTGGAGTATTTGGTGGATGTTTCCGACTTGCGACCTTCTCTTCCTTTTCTCGAAGGACCTTCGATGCCTCATAGTTTTTCTCAGAGAAAATACACCAAGGAGGAAATTAAGAAGTTTGTCGAGGGTGTTATTCGATCTGGCCCTTTTGCCCAGGATATTGCTAATCATTTGAAGGCATACGCTCAGAATCCTGCGGAGAGTCATCTGGACTCTGGTCTTGTTATATTCATCTCACAGCTATATTCTGGAAATTGGCGCAATGACAGGACATTCGATGAGCACTGGAATAACCATCAAACTCTTCTTCAAGGGGTTAGGTTCTTTAATCCTTTATTCGAATTTACTTTCTTTTATCTATGATGATGCTTTTTTTTCTCGCAGTCGCACAACCACATCTTGTACCTACTGAACCAGAATGTGGCACAAAGCGGTGAGATTACTCGTCTCGACGAAGAGCTATTACGTGAACATCATTAGAAGGGAGTGCTCGATGCAAAGGCTTCGAAGCTGAAAAGTAAGTTGGGTTTGAGTTGAAGTTTCTAAAGTCAATTTGAGTGTCTTCGAACTGATTCTTTCTTATTGCAAGCAGGCACTGTCGCTGACCTTGGGGAGAAACTCGATCAAGACATCACCGCTCAAGATGCTCGTACTGGGGAGTTGGAAGTTCAAGTTGGTTCGGTTTCAAAGTTGAAAGATGAGATGAAGAACAAAGAGGGAGAGTGTACTTCTTGGAAAGAGAAGTATGAACTATTAGAGAATAAGAAAGTTGAAGAGGTGCAGCTGCTAGAGGGTAAAATTGCTTCCCTACAGGAGACTACCGATTCTGAACCAAGGCGAACGAACCATGCTTGTCGTATGCATGCTCGTAAGCTTTTTAGGGATTTTGGGATGCAACCTATATTGTATCCTGGTGGAAAGGATGATCCGGATGCTTCGCTGGAGTCTGATGCTACTCTACTTCGTGCTGACAGAATTCGGGCCTTGGTATAGGAAATTAGAAAACAAAGGGCTGAAGGCGAAGTAAGTGCCGAGGAGTCTGAGGGAGAGGAAAGTGAAGGAGGAGAAGAGAATGATGAACAAGATGATGGTGAAGATGAGAGTGATGGATATGTAGAGGATGAAGATGAAGAAGAAAAGAAAGAAACGGAGGTTGAGAAAAATGTTGGAGAGGATAAGGAGGTAAAGGTGGTTGAAATGGGGGAGAACCAAGGCACAGGAAGTCAAGTTGAAGAAATCGACGGAAGAACTTAAGGAAATGCTATTGGTGGCTAAAGTGGTGGTGATGATGGAAATAGTGGTGAAAATGCATGAAGGTCGCGAGAAGGAGAATGAGAAAGATCCAAGTGCTGACAATGCTCTTAATAAGGAGGTTCTCGATGGTACTGCATAGAAGAGTATATTCCTGTAGATGGTGGAAAATAAGAGAGGGACAAATTTGTCAAAACACTCTCGAAACCATGTCTTATTAAAGACAGTCGCCTATTCAGGCTCTTCTTTATAGCTCAGGGTGCGATCCATTCCATGAAGCTAAACCCTCTATAAACTCTCTCTTATAACTCCGGTGGGGAGGGTAACGTCATAGAGCAGTATCAATGATCTCACCAACATATTAAACCCATCGATCAGCTCAGAGCCAGACCTCGCTTGATGGTACGCGGTGAAAGATCAACAGAGACGTATCCTCATGGATTTCCTCTTAAAATACGACTCAATACACGAGTCTTGGTGCAAACCTCGGAAATATTGAAGCTCCAGGCCGGTCCGGAGTTCTCTGAGAAGCATACACCAGCCTAAACAGGCCTAAGCGGATCTAATCCCAAGTTCAGGATGGTCTAGCATACCATGGATAAGCATGCCATGACTTCAAAAGGGGTTGTAGCGTAAGCACGCACACCACGACTTAGGCACAGGATGCCGCAAAGCTGAGCTTGGCCAGATGCCAAAGCTATAACGCCACATAGCATGGCACCACAAAGCTATAACGCCACAAAGATTGGCCTAGCTGGCCTGGCCAAAAGGGCCATGGCGCCATATTCATGGCGCCACAAGAATACTTGGCCTGTCCAAGACACGGCCATAGGCCATGGCGCCATATTCATGGCGCCACAAGGTTATGCCTTGGCCAAAAGGGCCATGGCGCCATATTCATGGCGCCACAAGAATACTTGGCCTGTCCAAGACACGGCCATAGGCCATGGCGCCACATTCATGGCGCCACAAGGTTATGCCTTGGCCAAAAGGGCCATGGCGCCATATTCATGGCGCCACAAGAATACTTGGCCTGTCCAAGACACGGCCATAGGCCATGGCGCCATATTCATGGCGCCACAAGGTTATGCCTTGGCCAAAAGGGCCATGGCGCCATATTCATGGCGCCACAAGAATACTTGGCCTGTCCAATACACGGCCATAGGCCATGGCGCCATAGGCCATGGCGCCATATTCATGGCGCCACAAAGTTATGCCTTGGCCAAAAGGCCATGGCGCCATACCTACTCTTGGCCAAAATCATGGTCATAGCCACGCAATGCTTCCTGGTTCAAAGCAACTACGCAACACTTAGTCATACGACTCTACTCAACTCAACTACGCAATATCCGCATATCACTCGCTCGAGACATCAAAACATCACACGGGGGGATAACTTTAGGGGTATTGGTCTGGCGGTCTACGGCAGTTGAAAGAAACTGATGGAGATAGTGGGCAGTTACGAGAAGATGGCGCGAGTGGGCATGTTCCACACAACTCAGGCAGTTACGGAAACCAACGCATGTCCTCCACTCCTCCACTCTTCCACGACGTCCACCTTCTCTGTCGAGAGATCAGGGTGAGTTCAAACTATAAATAGAGGCTTCCTCTATCTTCCAAGGTAGAACGTTCAGAACACCGAGAACATCTAGAAAACACACAGAGCCTCAGAGAAAAATACCTGAGAATCTAAACTCGTTCTAGCCTTGGAGATTTCTAGTCGACTTCACGACGAAAATCTTGAACTCAAACACCCAAAAACTCACCTTCAACCTGATCTCAAGTTTCTTCGCTGTTTCCCTCCCTAGACCAACCTCTATCCTCTCTGTGACCGAAGCAAGGTGGGAACGGCCATCCTTGGTTTAGGCTTGCCTTGTTCGACTTTGATCTCCAAGCACTACGAAAGTACCCAGAGACGGTACACTTGTTTTTGCAGGTAAAAACAGTTGGCGACCACAGTGGGAGATCATTCTCTCGGTTCCAGAGAAGCCTTCAAAGATGGTTGAACTAAGGTCGGGATCAGATACCAAAAAGGCAAAAACCCCAACTCTTCGACTGATGGTGCTGTAACCTCTGGCACGGCACCTACCCACATACCCATTATCCAAGAAACTTCCCCATCAACACCTATCATCTCGCCCATACTCGACGCCCCAACGACGGAACAGCAGTTGGTGGAGCTCTGCATCAACGGAATGATCCCCGTGTACCGAGCTCTTTTGGAGAATCTTTGCTTCAAAACCTTCTCCGAACTCCATGAAATTGCGAAGAAGACCGCCATCACTGCGCCCTCTCCGCTGGAAAGAACCATCGCACAAACAAAGGACGAATCGCCTACGACTGCACACCGCAAGAGCGACAAACAACCGGCCCGAGAAGCCCCTCGAGCCTACGTCACCTCTTCCTTCCCCATGTACGATGGAGCCGGCCATGCACGAGAACACGTCTCACACTTCCTGGAATCTCTAGGGGAATACGGATACAGTCACACCTTGAGACTTAACGAGTTCCCGAAGTCTCTCACTGGCGCAGCCTATCAATGGTACGCTCGTCTCCCACCAAGAACCACAAGCACATGGAATGGATTGATGGACGCCTTCTTCAAAGAATTTCTTTTCGGGAAGATAACTCTCTCTGATTTAAGTAAGATGCGTCAAAGAGCTGGAGAATGCCCCGAGGAATACGTGAAAAGGTTCAAAGGACAAGCACTCGGTTGCTGCGCCCCAGACATAACAGAGCCGCAACTAGTAGAAATCTGCACCGGCACCATGACTCCTATTTACCGTGCACTCCTAGAAGATCTTCAATTCCAGACTCTCGCCGAACTCCAGGAGGCCGCGGCAAGATCCAACTCTATAATACCCACGCTGAGGGAGAGAGCTCAACTACTAAAGCGTGGAGAACCCGCCGGAGAAAACAATTGAGGTCCACACAACGACAGGAAGAGAAAAGCGGGGGAATACCTTGCTGAATATCAAGCACAATGCCCAACAATGCCAAACGTGGTGCCAGAAGGGGACTTGCAACAGCAACAACAAGGAGGAATCGATCTACCAAACAACCTCACGGCGACAGAGATGGAACAACTGCTGGAATCTCTAGTCCGAGACAGACTCGTGGAACTGCCCAGAGCATTGAAGCCTCCCACCACTGAAGAAATGAGACACCCTCATTATTGTCATTATCATAGGAGAATCAGCCACGCCACGATCCAATGCAACAGTCTCAAGCGTATCCTTGAAGAACACGTTGTCAAGGCCAAAGCACGCTCTTATATGTCGTATCCAGAACCTCCACACATCCGAGCTCTCACGGACGATAGAGAACCTGTAAACCCAAGAGTGGAGAATTTGATGCATCAGCTATGCGAAACCTTGTGCTTCTCGAAGTCACAACGAAAGGATATGTTCACGGCACTCAACCATGTGGTGTCAGGAAGACGGTTGCCGTTTGGAGAAGAAGAAGACCCACACTCATCAACCCCAGACAGGTCTCCGATAAGATACGACTGGGGACTACTAGCCAGGCAAGGTTGGGGGATAATCACGACTGCATATATACGCGGTATCGGATTCCCCAACACATTATTGGACCCAGAGGGAAGATCAATGTCATTTCTGCAACAACACTGGAAACCTCGGGAGGCTCACCACACGATGTCACTGGGTCCCCGGAGACGTTGGAGGACCCTGAAGGAAGGACGGTAGTAACCCGAGGACGAATAACCCTCCAGATCGAAGTAAACGGAGTACGAACGGAGGCCGAGCTCTATGTGGTCCCACAAAACTTCGAACACGACATTGTCCTCGGCCACTCTTGGTTCCGAGACAACCAGAACTTGCTTAACAAGACTGCAACCCCACAAGGAACACCAGCTGGACCAGAGGAGCTCCACATGGCAACGATATCCTTGCACGAGGAAAGAAGGATCTCACCTAGTCCTGGACCGGAACCAAGGACGGAAACCTCACAAAAGATGGACGGAATGCTTGTCCCCAGGTATGAATGGATCATGAACCCTACTCGATATTTTAGAAGATGGACGACCTCTTCCCCTGGCCACGAAACCCTTAGTATTTCGTTTAGCCAATTAGCAATAGAAGAAGAGAAGAACAACGACAACGGGTTTACCCGCCGTCGTCAAAAATCGCTATTGCATCGGAAACTTCATCGCCTCAGAGCCCCGATAACCAACAACGGAGGGTACGAAGTAGGGAGACTGGTAATGAAAACTAACAGACAAGGAGGAGGGGAGCCCGCAGGACCTTACGTGGTTGTCCAATCCACCCCGAGCGGATACTACAGACTCACCTCGCCCAAAGATGGATGCAAGGATACGATTATAGTTAAAGAGAAGCGGATTGAAGCGTACCCCAATTAAACCTCAGTTATAAAGAAAAGGAAAGAAACATGTAACCATTGTACATTATCAAGACATGAAACTCGTCCTATCTTTGTCTTCCAAATAAATGCTAATAAAGAAATTCCCGAACCATGAATCAAGGAACGAAACCAAAACAATCAGAAAAGACCAAATAACACAATAGCCTTAGCCTTTTCATAAGAATCCCTCATGTTGGAAAGAACCCGTCGTTCCTTCGCAAGCCTGGCTTCCAGTTCAGCGACCTCTTTCTCTTTCGCCGCAAGGACGTCTTCAGTTACTCCCTCAGCCCCAGCCTTCGCATTCTTCTGCTTCTCGAACCTTTCTCGGAGCCAAGCCACATTGTAGGACTCGGACTCAGCGGTCGCGATAGCATCCTCCCAATCCTGCAGCGTCCCTGGTTCAGCCCCAAGCATGGAGTTCTCCCGCATCTCGGCAATCCGCTCCAAGAGAAATCCGACGAACCCTTCCGCCATGGTACGGTTTGCTTCCTCCCTCGCGATGTGCCCGAACTCTCTCCAGATACGTGTGTACATGTCCTCATACTCCCGGGAAACAACGAAACCGCCTATAGCCACCTGGTGAGACCTGACTCTACTCAGGAGAGGAAAAGCAACACCTCGGCCCGGATAGAGCGCGTTAAGTCTAGCCTCCCTGGCTCCAACCTCAGCATCCAAGGCGTCCCTGAAGTCAGAGTCCACCATCTCCTCAGCATGGTCGTCCTCGACAACCTCTTCATCACCACCTTCGCCCGAAGACCCGCCTACAGTACCAAGAGAAGCTACGCCACTAGTCACCAACGTCTTGTGACGCGTGAACTCTCCGCTCTCATTCGAAGACTAAAAAAATAGAAGAGTCAAAAGAGGGGGAGCGTGAGATGCACTGTCCTGGAAGTAAAGAAGACATGAGTGAAGGCATAAAGAACAGAGTCCCTTACCGCGACAGGATCCGACTCTTCCCGAAGGAGTGATGAAGCGTTAAATGTCCCAGCCACCTCTTGCTCTTTATCACCAAGAGTTAAAGACCCCATTGGCTCGTTGTCTCTTGGGTGGTCCGTCTACAAAGAAGCAACACAGAAATGAAGACTCGACTAAACATTAACGAGGAACAGAGCAGTCTTGATGGAAGACTCGTTACCGTCACATCAGCATCCTCGTCCTCATATTCCGGCACATACCCCTTGGGAATTCTCATCAGAGGTCGACGCCTCCTGGTGTCTCGAACGGAGATCATATCGTCCGACTGGGGACTAGGAGTAGAGCACACCTGGAGAAGAATAACGAGGGGTAAAGAGAAAGACATTTTTTTTTAATCAAGAGGAAATTACAGTCGGATCACTATACCTGAGTGGGAGTTACAGGAACACGCCGACCCCCTTTGTTGACGAAGCCATGAAGAACTTTGAGGGTATCATTCCAAAACTCATGATACTCAGGAGTCATTCTCGTTGGCCGATGACGAAAGATGAAAGGAGAGCGACGGCCGAGTTGGAGTGATACATCGAGCGAAGACCGCAATTCAGCCACAGAAGGCACAGAGAACAACACCTTCGGGACGTCTTGATCAAAACCCATCACTCTCGCAGCCCTATCAATGTTGTAAGGGATAACCACCTCCTCCCCTTGAAATTAACCAAGGATGAAACCAGGAGTGCTGCTGTTGATAAAGATAGCTTCCCCGACAGCGAGGCCACTCGACTCTCGAGGTCCAGATTGTAACTCAACGCCGGGATTCTCCGTGAAAGTTATGGGTTGTATGATATCAGGGGAAGAATTAGTATACCACGGGCGGAGGTCGACATTCCTCTCATCATCTAGCAAATTTTTCAACGCCGGAGAGGGGATGGGCAGCTTGCCATTCCACTGCAGAATTCGAGGACACCCCTTTAATGTGCTACTCAGAGAAGCCCCCTTCTTGGGTCTATGAGGAATGAAATGCTCCCACAAAATCGCCTGGATGAAGCAGGGATTCGCATAAGTACTGACCCTGCTGACACCGGGGACTGACATGTCTCGGACGAAAGCATCGAACTGAGCATACTGAGAACCGAGGAATAAACTGCCAATAGGCAAACTCCTACCGTGAGCCAGAAGAACAGCGAGGGGAATGACATGAAGCTTCAAGGTACCAAGAGGGGCATTAGCAAAAACGTCCCTGGATAACCAGAGTACCAGGAACGCAGCAATACAGAGGACGCTCTCCGGGGTTCCCCCATGGGGACTTGTGCCACCCACGTACCAATGGTTGGTCCACTTAATATAGTTCTCGTTTGAATAAGCCTTGGATATCTGCAATTCTCGGATCTGCCTATTCAAAGTCTCGATCATCGCGCTTTGCTCCGGAGAGTAGCTATATGGGAGATTCCCTAACATTGGAAGATGGTATAAAGCAGCCACCGACTCTAGGGAAATCGCGAACTCACCCCAACTGGTCACGAAAGTCTTCGTTGCCCTGCACCAGCGAAGAAGGAAAGCAACAATGGCACCAGAATCCTTATACATTCTCAAATTCCTGGTGGCCTTCACTGCATGGAAAACTCCTGACTGCTCCAGAACCGGCCGAACCTTCTCATTAGTCAACACAAAGTCATACCAAGCACAGCAAAGTGGTACAGCAAAAGACGGGACTCTGAAATCGACAGGTGCACCCTTAGGCGCCTTGGATTCCATGCGAAACCTAACAATCTCCGACGGCGCCACATTCAAAGAGTCATCGAAGTCGCCTCACCTTGGGATGAAACGAGAGGAAAAGTCTCCACGATCGACAAAAGCCGTCGGGTTCCTAACAACGGGAGCATATGAAAAGTTGTCATCACACCTGGGAGTCCTGGCAGCGGTATCACGAACGGAATGGTGGCTGGAAATTGACTCCTGATTGCCGCCACGCTTCCTCTACAACATACAAACGGAACTCGAGTAAGTCATCGGTACTCGTATTTTTCTAATTACATAAATGCCTAGGCATAAGTACTTAGCACAAGAAATGCATGCATGCGTGCGGTGCCATAACCATGGCGCCGCCAACTTGACTTCAATCAATAACGAAGCCACTCTAAAATATGCGTACATGTGTAAACGCATATGGCGCCATATTCATGGCGCCACCCATAGCTTGGCCCCAACCAAACTGAGGCCGTGTAAATATAAAAAAAAAAATAAAAAATAAAAAATAAAAAAAATAATTGGCGGGTCTGTGCATGGCGCCATAATTCATGGCGCCAGCAACCAAGCCCTGGCGCCGTGGCGCCACTAGTCTTTCATGGCGCCACACCTTGTGGCGCCACCAAGCTTCCCGTGCGTATATATATATATATAAAATAATAATAAAAAAAAAAAAATAATA
>JAJJMA010143729.1:0-23772 GCA_023529015.1 Papaver nudicaule
CGTGGAGAGGATTACTGTTGGAAGTAAAGATGTCTGGCTCTACATCTGGTGGAGGTTTTTCGAAGGTGCATGGATTTGATATTATCAAGTTCAATGGGAAGAATAATTTCACATCGTGGCAAACGGATGTTAAGGATATTCTTATTAGCATGAAGCAGGTTAAGGCGCTCAAGGACAAGCCGGCGCCGTTACCAACTGGTGTAACGGATGAAAAGTGGCTTGAACTTGATTTGGAGGCATGTTCAACTATTCGGTTGTGTTTGTCGAGGGAGATTACTCACAACTTTGCTGGTGAGACTTCGGCAAAGACGTTTTGGGAAAAATTGGAGAAGCTCTACTTGAAGAAGGACTTAACTTCAGAACTTTACTTGAAGCGCAGACTTTATGCCTTTAGGATGGCTTCGGGTAAGTTGTTGGTTGATCATATTAATGAGTTTAATAAGATTATTTCGGATTTGGCTGATATCGGTGTCAAGTTTTCTGATACGGATAAGTCAATGATGTTGTTATGTTCTTTACCTCAATCGTATGAGACCTTTGTTGATTACTTGTTGAATGGGAAAAATGAAGGTGACAATAAATTAGTTTTCGATGATGTGGTTTCTGCTTTACAAGCAAAAGCTTTAAGGCAACAAGTATGTGATGAAGAAGTTCATGCTGAAGGTCTGTTTGTTGAGAGGGGGAAGAATGGTAACAAGAAGTTTAAGTCTAAGAACCAGTCAAAGAAGAGTGGCAGTGATGGGTGTTATTACTGTCATAAGCCTGATCACTTTAAGGTTGATTGTCCTAGGCTAAAGGCTAAGGATGGTAAGTATAAGAAATCAGATTCAGTTAAGGTTATTGCTTCGGTGGCAGAAGGAAGTGATAGTTGGATGAGTCAATGTGTGGCTTTGATCAGGAGGTGCTAGCTGTTACATCAAAGAGTTATCTCAATGATGGTTGGATGCTTGATTCTGGAGCTTCGTATCACATGTGTTCCACAAGGGAATGTTTCACCACTTACAGGGAGGTGAATGCAGGGACTGTTATGATGGGTAATTCAAATACCAGCAGAACAGTTGGGGTTGGTACTATCCAGGTTCTTTCGAATGGTATTACAACTACACTGTCAGAGGCTAGACATGTGCCTGATTTGAGGAGGAATTTGATTTCGTTGGGTGTACTTGAATCTCTTGGATACAAGTATGTTGCTGAGTATGGTTTCCTGAAGGTATACCATGATGGCAGTTTGAGGATGACTGGTGCAAGACATGGGAATCTGTATTTTCTTCAAGGAGATATAGTTTCTGGTGGAGCTATGGTTTCTGAATCTGTGGATGAGAAACAATTGAAGTCAACACGGTTATGGCATATGCGACTTGGGCATATGAGTGAGAAAGGCATGTTGGTGTTGAGTAGTAAAGGCTTGCTAGGCAGTGAGAAGTTTTGCAAGCTTGACTTTTGTGAGCATTGTATCTTTGGGAAGCAATGCAGAAGCAGTTTTGGTACCTCTGTCCACCACACACAGGGTATGTTAGATTACATCCATTCGGATGTTTGGGGTCCTTCTCGTACAGTTTCTAAGGGAGGGAACAGGTGGTTTGTGACCTTTATAGATGACTTCTCTCGGAGAGTTTGGCTTTACACCATGAAGCATAAGAATGAAGTCACTGAGTTGTTTAAGAAGTGGAAGACCATGGTTGAAAAACAGATTGGTCGTGTGGTTAAGAAGATACGTTCTGATAATGGAGGGGAGTACACCGAAGATCCATTAAAAGAGTTTTGTGAAGAACAAGGTATCGTTAGGCACTTCACAGTTAAAGGTACACCACAACAGAATGGAGTAGCTGAGCGAATGAATCGCACACTACTTGAGAGAGCACGGTGCATGTTGTCAAACGCAGGTTTGAACAAAGTTTGGTGGGCTGAAGCAGTTACGACGGCGTGCTATCTAGTAAACAGATCGCCTTCAACATCTATTCAGTGCAAGACACCTTTGGAGGTATGGACTGGTAATCCTGTCAATTACTCTAATCTGAGAGTATTTGGTTGTCCAGCTTATTTTCACGTAAAAGAAGATAAACTGGGTGTTAGAGCTAAGAAATCAATTTTCTTGGGGTATCCAGAGGGTGTTAAAGGTTATCGACTATGGTGTCCAGAACTGAACAAGTTCATCATTAGTCGTGATGTGTCCTTCAATGAGAGAGCTATGCTTGATTCAAAGAAGTTCACAGGTTGGGATTCTCAAATTGAAGTTGAGAATGAGAATAAAGTTGAAGATGATTCAATGCAAAGAGAACAAGGAGTTCTTAGTTCATCTCCTACTGGGAAGGAAGTAGAAGCGGAAGCTCAAGTAGAAGATAAAGTTCAGGTGGAGATTCCTAATGAGGAATCAGTTCAGCAACAAGTTCAGAGTCTGCCAGACTCGTCTGCCAGACGAGTCTGCCAGAGTGTTCCATCTTTAGTTTCTCAGAGGGAGAAACGTATTATCAAAGCACCCAAACGTTATGGCTATGAAGATGGTGTTTCTCACGCACTGTCTGTCTTTGAGGATGAGCCATTTACTTTCAAGAAGGCCATGAGCAGTGCTCATACCAGTAAATGGAAGACAGCCATGGATGAAGAGATGGAGTCTCTTTATAAGAATGACACCTGGGAGCTGGTGGAGTTGCCTAAGGGTCGTAAGAAGATTGGGTGCAAGTGGGTATATACTGTGAAAGATGGAGTTCCAAATACTGAGGGTATTGTCGATGGTGTACGATACAAAGCAAGGTTAGTAGCTAAGGGATATGCACAAAGGGAAGGTGTGGATTATAATGAAGTTTTCTCTCCGGTTGTTAAACACACCTCCATCCGGATCCTGTTAGCAGTTGTGGCGCAGTTTGACTTAGAGCTCGAGCAATTAGATGTCAAGACTGCCTTCTTGCATGGTAATTTGGAGGAAGACATATATATGTCTCAGCCCGTTGGTTATGAAGTTGCTGGTAAGGAAGATTATGTATGCCGACTTCTGAAGTCATTGTATGGTTTGAAGCAATCACCACGACAATGGTATAAGAAGTTTGACATGTTTATGGTGCAGCAAGAATACACACGTAGTGAACATGATCAGTGTGTGTATTTCAAGAAGTTTCAGAGTGGAACTTTTGTGTATCTCTTACTCTATGTGGATGACATGCTTATAGCTGCAAATAGCAAGTCAGAAATTGAAGTGTTGAAGACACAGTTGAGTTCAGAGTTTGAGATGAAGGATCTTGGGTCAGCGAAGAAGATATTGGGGATGGAAATCTGTCGTGATAGGAAGAAGAATAGACTATGTCTGACACAGAAAGCCTATCTAGAGAAGATTGTTCATCGTTTTGATATGCAAAACTCTAAGGCAGTAAGTGTGCCATTACCACCTACAGTCAAGTTATCTAACTTGTTATGTCCTACTACTATTGAAGAGAGCAAGTTCATGGCAAAGATCCCTTATGCGGAGGCAGTTGGTTCTTTGATGCATGCTATGGTCTGTACACGACCTGATATAGCTCAGGCAGTGGGTTTAGTGTGTAGGTATATGGCCAATCCTGGGAGAGCACATTGGTTTGCAGTTAAGGGAATTTTGAAATATCTTCAAGGTACTCTCGATGTTGGTTTAGTGTTTGAGAAGAAGCAAAGCTTGAAGCTTTGTGGTTTTGTAGATTCAGATTATGCTGGTGATCATGACAGGTGCCGTTCAACTTCTGGGTATTGTTTTATCCTATCTGGAGGGCCTGTCAGTTGGAGGTCTATGTTACAGTCTATAGTAGCTTTGTCTACCACGGAGGCAGAGTACATTGCAGTGACAGAGGCTGTTAAGGAAGCATTATGGCTTCGTGGTTTGGTGATAGACTTCGGGATAGCACAAGGGAGTGTGGCAATAAATTGTGACAGTCAGAGTGCAATCCATCTAGCGAAGAATCAAGTCTATCATGCTCGTACCAAGCATATTAAAGTCCGTTATCATAAAGTCAGAGAAGTGATTGATGATGGAGAAGTTTGTCTGTTGAAGATTGATACTGAAGACAATCCAGCAGACATGTTGACGAAGGTTGTTCCAAAGATCAAGTTTGAGAAGTGTCTCAGCTTGGTCAATACTGTTCGTTGTTAAGGCCTTAGGGCATTTTGAAGCTACGGTTAATTTGTTGCGGGAATAGCTCTGTTGGGAGAAACATCGACAAGGTGGAGAACTGTTAGAGTTGTCGAAGTTTCTAGAGTATTCTAGGCTTAGTATGGTCTGCCAGCCTCGCCTGGCAGAGTCACCTGCCAGCTTCGTCTGGCATCCTTGCCTGCCAGCCTCGTCTGGCAGAGTCGTCTGCCAGCCTTGTCTGGCAGAGTTTCCTAGTATAGCTAGGAGTTTAAGTTGTACAAGGAGGTGTAACTTAGGAAACCAAAGATGCGATATCTTTGGTAAGTCCACCTCCTATGTACCTTGGTAGCCAAGTTATGTAAGCCTATATATAGGCATCGTATTAAGCCTGTTAGACATACAATTTGGGTGATAGACCTTCTGGTTATTACATAGAGAGCTAGGTGTTGGTGTCTCTTGTAATTGGTTCTATCAATAAGAGTTGATCGTTGCTGTTTGTGGAGTAGGTACGCCGAACCACGTTAAAATCTCTGTGTTCTTGCTTTGTTTATTCTTCGTTGTGTGTTTGCATCTTTGTCTTTAGTTCTACTTAATCCAAAGGACAAGTTCTTGGTGTGATTACTGCTGTAATCCCAACACACCAAATCAAACCTAAAACCTGATTTCCTAAACAAGACATTTCCTAAGCCCACCAGAACTCTGACCCATACCACTGCACACGTGCGAGACACACACGAGCTCAGCATCTGCCACACGTGCTACTGGCACGACTGCCTTCTTCTTCTTCTTCTTCTCTGTCGGAAATGGAAGGACGACAGTGTAACTTCATCCCCAAATCTCACAGATGAACTGAGTTCATCACCAGAAGATCAATTGCAAAGCCAAACACAAACATTCAATCATAGAAATTTAGCACAACCCAAACTCCAGAATAGTCTTCTGATCTTCAACACCTTCCAGTTCTTCTCCAATTCATCCTCAGTCATCACTGATTCATCAGCAGCACGAATCCCCTTCTGTTCTTCTTCTTCTACAGACCTTCTCACTCAAACCTCAGCAGACCCCCGACCTTAATTCACTTCCTCCACCTCCACAGACATCAACAACTCCAACAGCAGCAGAAGCTCTGAGTTCCATACATTCAACCAACACAACATCCACTTCAATCAACTCTGTCACCCTTCTTGTCTCTCCGTGAACCACTAGAGCACCACCAGCTGATTTGCCATCAAATTCCATCCCTGAATTTCCCTTTCCTCTGAAATTTTCAGCCATCTCCCACTCTGCTCTGTCTCTGCTCCACGGTTCAGAAATAGATCTGAAACCAAAGATAAAATCTCGACTGTTTTTATTTGGATAAGGGTTACCCCTTAGCGTCCATCTGAGGTTGGGAGTAACCCGGTTACCCAGCTGCACCATTTGGTGCCCCTGTATTCCTTTGTATTCATGGCAGCCCTGAGTAAATTGCTTTGGGTGCTCCAGTAATTTTCCTTGGCTGCCTTCAGTGAACTGTGGATGCCCCCTAGTGATTCTCTTGCGACACCTTTGTAGCCTTGCTCTTCTCTTGTACTTGACTCGACCAACCTAGAGTCGCCAACTTGTAAATAGAGTTGTTTCTGCTTCATTTTATTGAATATGATCTCAAAATTCTTGCAAAATAGAAAATGGTTAAAACAAACAATGTATGAGGATTAAGTCGACTAACGTGTATGATTTAGGTACTCTTGAATAGGTATTTTGCGCACCTATCACTCCTTCGAAGTAGTACAGTTTGCAACATGAGAAATCACAAAATGAGAGATCGAAGCATTGAGAAGTAATAATACACAAGTATCTTCATCATTCCACTTAGTGTATAACGTATTTTTATTTCTCACATCTGAGCTGCAATGTTGGGGAATCTTTGTGGACATGCAATTGTATCATCAACATAGCCAAAAACTCTGAATCGACGAAGAACATGAGTGATTAGACTCTTCCAAGTGATATATAATTGTCTTCCTGTAACTTGATAGGTATAATATTTGCTAATGTATGAAGTGGTACGTTTGTGATCGAAGTGACATTTTGATTTTATGCCATTTCTTGTTTTTAAGCTTTCTTGATCTGAAGCTTTTCTTGATTTCCCTGCTTGCTTCTGAATTCAAAGAAGAGAAAGAAGAAGATGATGAAAAGATTGATAATCACCGCGGAAAAGTGTAAGATCGAGAACCTGAAAACCCTAATTTTAGTGGTTTTCAGTCTGATACCATGGTGAAGATGGTGAATCAGAATAATTTCATTAACAGACCAAAAGGAATTTACAGACATGTTTATATACAGGCAAGACTCGACATAACATGACAGCCTGGATAACCAGTTGTAACCATAGAACCAATGACTACTCTACACGTCACAGTAACCAATGAGATTCAGACATGTATGCAATAGACACATAAGAGAAATAACAGTACGTGAAGTGTAAGGATAGTGTAAGAATACACTGAACTAAAACCGTATATATTAATCTGCAGAAGGATTTTGCCGACACAAGGATCTAATGTTCTTTTATTGTACAAATACTTGTTATATTTTGTTTTATAAATGAATGATACGCTATGTAGGGAGGAGGTTTCTATTTTAAGGGAATGTTTAGAAGAAAAGAAAAAAATCTCTTGACTTGCTCGTGAATGAGAACCATGCACTTAAAGTACATTTAGAGGAGTTGATATTGAAAGCTCAAAATGCAGAAAATGAAAACAAGTTGATGCTCCAAAAGATGCAATACGCTGAGCGACTTAAGGAGGTATCTCAAATTTGGTTATAAATAGCTCTCTGGAATATGATGTATACAATTATAAATGGCTCTCAAATATTTTATGACTAGATAAAAAAAATTGAACTCTGAAAGGAGCACAACGGCTTTGCTCTTCTCATATAACTCGTCTTCATCCAGATTCTCTAATGCAGGAAGCTTATCCTCCCTTGAACCCAAAAATGTGTTCACGCAACACGTATTAACTGCCTAACTTATGAGTTATACTTACAAATGATGGTTTAGTTATGGAGAGTCAAGGCAAGAGACCTAGAACAACTATCATGGGAGAAGGTAGATGGTGTGATCCGTCAATTCGAAGAAGGCGCAGATAACTATGCTCAATCGGCCAATCCTACGACAATTAAACATAAAATTTCTGCCCATAAAGGTGGCTGCGGCTCAACGCTTTTTGAGTACAACTCAAGAAAGTGTTGGGGAAATTGGCACCCCTAGCGCAGCGGAATACTGGATCACAAGGGATGTTGGTGATTTGAACCATACAGGAGAAATAATAAAAGAGACCGGAGATAAACAAGCACACAACCACAACACAAGATATACGTGGTTCACCTTTGCAGGCTACTCCACGACCAACACCACCAGAGAAACTTCCATTACTGTCAAAGATCATTACATGCTCTTAACACAACCCACAGAAGAAGTCTTACCGAAGAGTTACCAAGACATACCAGAGACACCATTGAGAAACCTTAGAAATCAACTCTCTAACCATTCGTCAAACCCGCCTCATATCTTCTCTTCTACACCTTCTTCACAGTTGCCCATAACGGAGGAGAAACATGGATACACTCTAGAAAACCCGGTTTAGGGCAAAGACCTAAACCTACACACTAGAACACCAAACCCTCTCTCTACAAGGTTCTCTCACACCAATATTGACCTTCACGGTAGCACCGACCCTACCTAACAAAGAGACCAAAAACCTAAGCACAAGGCTTTACCACTCTTCTAGGTTGGATACCTCTACACCCACAATTCTAGTCCTATATATAGAGAATACAAACTTGCCCACCAAGTAAATTAGTGTCCTACTAGGAAACCCATACTTTTTCCTAATTCACTCCTAATTATATTAGGTAACCGAACTTAACAAGGAAACAGACCAAAACAGGAACCGGGTTAAACTAGGAAACCGCCTTATTTCCTAACAATCTCCACCTCGGATCATGCTTCCCAAAGCATGAGACGATCACAGGAAATAACCTCCATCTTCCAATAGTTTTTCACCATCTCTATACACCCCTAAAATTACTTTGAAGCTCACATCCGAACTTCCATCTTCGTAGAACCATCTCTTCGACCAAAACACCATGACGTTGATAAAGTCTTCAAACCATGTTCTTCCGAAGAACTCTTGTGAAACTAGCCACGTTTCACAAACAACATGAAAATCTTTCGATCACCATCAATATTGAATCCTTGCACAGACTCCACCATTGATCACCAAGTGAACCATCCAGAAGAATCACCGTTAGCTCTACCTAACCAGAAAGCTAACAACATATTGAACTCTAACCCAGAAAGGAAGAATTAGCTTCAATATTATACTCCAGCACATGTTAAGATTATTGTGTATCTGAAATAAACCATCAGACATCTCCACTGTGATTAACATGCTTTAATTCTTTAGCGATTCCCAAAGCCATCACCAATATGACATACTTTTTACCACGCCCAATATACTCGCTACAAAATATATATCGTGTGAACGCCCATATTACTGTGGTACATGCTTCCGAGATCAGGCACATTCTTGATATTACGTGCAAGCCATCAAGAATACTTCAACATATATTTAAGATCACAAATATATAACATCTCGTGCATAACTTCGAAGCGTTGCTGGACTTGCTTCTACATGAGAATTAACATCCTTATCCTTTCTTCTATTTTTGTAACCCCGTTCATAATAGTGTATGGTCACTAACACTCTTCAAGAAGTATATATGTATTCCACCTCATTCAATCTTATTATGCATCCCATACTGCATCATAAATCCAAATAAAGAACATACACTTCGACCAACGTCAAACCTTTGATTTGTAAATCACACCACAAATCCATCTTTGTGTAAACACCGGTTGAAACATATCTTCACATATTTCTCCACCTGAACGATAAACCATTTTTCAATCCCAGATTCAATCACTCCCGCCTGTCCAACAACTCTGATACCAATTGTTGGGGAAATTGGCACCCCTAGCGCAGCGGAATACAGGATCACAAGGGTTGTTGGTGACTTGAACCATATAGGAGAAATAATAAAAGAGACAGAAGATAAACAAGCACACAACCACAACACAAGATATATGTGGTTCACCTTTGCAGGCTACTCCACGGCCAACACCACCAGAGAAACTTCCATTACTGTCAAAGATCATTACATGCTCTTAACACAACCCACAGAAGAAGTCTTACCGAAGAGTTACCAAGACATACCAGAGACACCATTGAGAAACCTTAGAAATCAACTCTCTAACCATTCGTCAAACCCGCCTCATATCTTCTCTTCTACACCTTCTTCACAGTTGCCCATAACGGAGGAGAAACATGGATACATACTAGAAAACCCGGACCTACACACTAGAACACCAAACCCTCTCTCTACAAGTTTTTCTCACACCAATATTGACCTTCACGGTAGCACTGACCCTACCTAACAAAGAGACCAAAAACCTAAGCACAAGGCTTTACCACTCTTCTAGGTTGGATACCTCTACACCCACAATTCTAGTCCTATATATAGAGAATACAAACTTTCCCACCAAGTAAATTAGTCTCCTACTAGGAAACCCATACTTTTTCCTAATTCACTCCTAATTATATTAGGTAACCGAACTTAACAAGGAAACAGACCGAAACAGGAACCGGATTAAACTAGGAAACCGCCTTATTTCCTAACAGAAAGTTGATCAGTGGTGGGCATGACTGCACAGCCAAAATGTGGGATACCAAAACGGGAACATTAAACCACCCTTTACTGTTTTCTAGGCTCTGTTCTTGATCTCGCTATCACGCACGATAATTGTTTAATCATTGCTGCAAGTAGCTCAAACAACTTGTACGTATGGGAAGCAGGGTCAGGCCGGATGCATCACACTCTCACAGGTCACAGAGTTATGTATGTTCTGTTGATCCCAATAAATCTTCAAATCGGCATTTGGTTAGTGCATCTAATGTCGAACTATTAAAATTTGGGATCTGCATAAAGGTTACTGCACCAAAACAATGATCTCTCACAACAATTGCAACACTCTTTGCTTTAGTATAGATGGACACACAGTTTGTTCAGGTCACATTGATGGAAATCTTCGATTATGGGATAGTGAATCAGGGAAGCTACTTAGTGAAGTTGTTGCACACTATAATTCCATTACATCAACATGTTCACCTCAAAATGAAAATCTCGTTCTGACAAGTGGGAGAGATATTTACATAATCTATCTAATCTATCTATCTATCAACAAACTAAACACTCAATACCAACCCTCAATCCACATTGAACGGGAGCGTTACCTCCTTTTCTATTAGGTTGGGTGAAAAAAAATTGGAACGTGATTGACCGGACATTTTAGAATCTTGGTTCTGATTGGCTGGACATTTTCGTCCGTTCAAGTGTTATTGAATCTCTTAGATCAATGGATGTGAATCACCAGAATTCGCTCACCCACGTGAGTAACTAAAGTATTGATCGTGATTGGTCGAAAATTTGGTCTTTTTTTGTTACACTCTGTTTACGCATTTTTTTTAAAAAATCTTACACCGTACAATATAGGTTTAGCTTAAGTGTGGAAAGGTTAACATAAATGTGGAAACGAAGCTATGTATACAATAATAAAATATATTTTTTCAATTTACAGATTTTAGGGGATTAAGAGTTACCAAAAAAAAAAATTGGTATTTAGAATAAAATAAAGTAGGAAGAATATTATTAAATGCCAGAATTAGGTTAAATATTCTCGGGTTAACTTAACTGTAGGAAAAACACTATATATAGTAGATATAATAAAATAAAATAGAAACAAACTTTTAAATAAGTAAGAAAAAAAATTGGAATATTTATACGAGATTTTCTTTCAACTTTCTAACCTTTTTCAATATTTTGTAAAAACGTGGTTTCTAAAAAATATGGAAACTAAAATATGGAAATATTTGATTATAAATAAATAGATAAAATTAAATTAAATCATTCTATATTATTACAAGAAAAAAGAGAAGAAGAAGCTATGTTTAGACCTGAAGTTTTTTTTTTACATGTGAATAATTTTTCTTTATAGGAAGAAAATGTTTTCCCTAATGATTTAGGTTTTGCTTTCTCCCTCTAAAACACTTTAACCCCTTTCGAAACTCTTCTTCTCCAGCTACGACTTCTTTCTCTATCTAAAGGTCCGATCTTTAGGCCAAGAAATAAGACCCTAGTGCGTAATTTCTAGATATCCCCATTACTTGTTGGCTTCCAAAGGTAACTCTTTTCAAATTTTGGGCTTCCCCTTTGCCGGACTTCCCAGTTTACTACCGCTGCAACCCCGTCTCCGGCTAGACGTTGGTTATTCCTGCTTCTTTCCCAATTTCTTTTTCTCATGAATTCTCCTTCTTCCATCAACGCTCTTACTTCTAAGATGAGGGATCTTGGATTTAATACTGACCCTTTTGGAATAAAGGATGTTCATTCTTCGGGTGGTCGGCTGATTCCTGAGCTCGTCGAGGAGTACCAATGTGGTGATGAGAGACTTCTGATTACTTCTCATCGGATGCTTTTGGGGCTATTTCCTCTGTTATACCGTCCAGACAATCCCTTGTTTTTGAGCATTTTGTGCTCTATGCCTTCGCCTCGAGGCATCATGCAGCTTACCTGTAGCTCTATTCGATTGATCAATTATTGGGTGGAACGTTCCGAGGATAACTCAATAATTGACTATGTGGCGAGGGACTTTTTTACTGCTTCTAGTTTCTTTGAACACTTTGAACCCTTCCTTACTCTAGATAACGAAGTAGCCCCCTGGGGGCGTTTCCTTTAGGCCTGTGGCGGGTAAGGAGAATCTCGCTCCCGGGTTTCCTGATTACTCTGTGGATGAAGACTGGAGCTCGGAACCTGTGCTTTTTACTGGTCCTGTCCTTCGTGGGTGGAAGGATTCGAAGAATTATTTTCCTCTGAAGGATTTTGAGTTTGGTCATTGCTTCTCCACCCAGCATCTTTTCACCATTCACTTTTCTGATGAGGAGAAGGAACTATCTCGAAGGGCTTTGATGAAACGAAAGGGTGTCTCTTCGAGTACTTCTAACGTTCCGAAACGTGCCCGAGTGGAGGAGAAACTAAGGATCAGGTAACAAACATTACTTTGACCAAAATGTTTCATTTGGAGTATTAATACTTGCCTCTGTTTGTTCCCTGAGAGTGATGTTTCTTCTGTAGCAGGGAAAGGCTATTGGGACCAGTGGCTTGGGCCTGAATCTTGCATGTATAAGGTATGACTTTGGACTGGGGAAGAAGTTCCCAAGAAAGTATCGAAAAAGGGGAACAAAAAAGGTGTCTCCATGGTGCCTTGTGATACTGAGAATGTGAAAGTGGTGAGCTCTTCGTCTGAACCTGCCGAGCATCCGGTTTCTAAAGCTAGTGATATTATTAAATCTATGGAGATTCCTCTGGAAGCGAATGCAGCTGCCTCAGTTTCCTGCAATATGGTGGTTACTGCCTCTGCCTCCGATTCTGGTCACGGTACTACCGAACTTGTTGCCTCTGTCGCTCCTTCAACGGCTGCTCCCAAAAATGATGATATAGCTTTTTCCTCGAAAGCTGTCCCAACTGTTCCTTCGTATTCTTCTTCGGGGCGGGAAGTTCCTCTCAGAGACCTGCTGCTTGACGGGACGTTAGAGTTTAGTGTTTTTTCTCGGAGAGTTGCCTTAAATCAGCGTAGGAGTTCAAAATTTCCTCCTGCTCCTAGTTATGCTGGGAATCATATTCAACCGTATATTGCCGAGAATTTTAAGAAGGTGCTTCGGGAAGGCCATAATCCATGTGCTTTTGCAAATGAGGTTTCTTCTCGCCTTAAATCTCATGTATCGGATCCCTCGCATTATCCTGTCGATCCTGATTTCTGCAGAATGTTTGGTGACGTGCTGAGTACCGACTGCCTCGAATACAATTGTGATCCTCGTAATCCTCTCTTTTCGTACGAGGAGAGTCTTGCCATTCTTCAAATGGGTGAGAATCTTACCTCGGGCTTGCTGTCGTATTCCTTCGGGAGTTCTGGCGAGGCTGATTACTATGAGAAAAAGTTCCTTCGTATGCAAACAGAGCTGGCTGAGGAAAAGACTCGTATTGCTCAGGAGAAGTACCGACTGGCAGGTATGATTTTTACCATGTTTATGTTTCTTATTCTCGACCTTTGTTAGGTTCCGAGACTACTCTGTTAATACCTAAAAAAGGGGAGTTATAAGAAGAGAGGCTTTTCCAGACTAAATCGACTTCGGATGCTCATCCTCGGGCGAACCAACATCGTATTCCTACTGCCCCTCGGCAAAGAGTTATGAGGAAGAGATTTATCGGCTAGTAAAGGAAAGGACTACTGCTCGCGATGATCGCGATTACTTTAAGAGAAGAAAGATTGAAGCCGAGAATCAACTTGCTAAGGAGGAGAAGAAAAAGTGAGCTTCAACGGTTGTTAGAGTATGAGAAGGGCCAGAATCAGAAGAGTGCTCGTGATATGCATCAATTCCAGTTAGACATTACTCGCTTGACTAAGGAACGTGACAAGGCTCTTAAGGAACAGGCGATTAAAGCCTCTGGTAGGGCTGTGATTGAAAAATTAGAGGGTGATATTCGTAGCCTGAAGGTTCAGGTTTCCACTCTAAAGAATGCTAATAAAGATATGTCGACGATAAACGATGGTCTGCAGAAGGGGTACAACGAGGTTAATTCAGACCTTGCGAAGATGAAGAAGTCTAAAGATCATTTCGCTAGGCTAGTGGATGAGTATCGCATTGAGCTCGCCAAACTTGGTTATAACTCCGAGGAAGATATTAGGAAAAACGTTTTGTAACCGCGATTTTCTAATCCGCAGGAGGTTACTGAGTATATGATTATGAAAGAAAGTAGGCTACGAAGCTTGAAATCTTTCTCCTGACCTTGTTATACTTTGGGATAACGCGTCTGATGTAACTTGTTCTTTTTTCTTTTGTCAGGCCTCGAGGCTAGCTTAACGCAGAAGGCAGCGAGGGTTATATCAGAGAGGGACTAGGCTGCCTCTCAACTGGTTGCGGAGTCTGAGTTAAAGTTGGGTTTTGAGAAGAAGGTAATAGATCTCACTCGAGAATTGGCCGAGGAACGAAAGTTTCGGATTGAGGAAGCAAAAAGGTTTTCTCGGGAGATGGAGAACGAGCGTCATCGTCGTTCCAAAGAAGCAGAGGAGAGTGCCCAAAGAGTATCTCTTGAGGGTGATTACGTCATAGATGTGAAAAGACCTTGCGTGATGTGGTTAACGCCTTTGTTATTGCTTAACCACAAATTCAACGTGGCGATTCTGCTGAAAGTCTCCTGCTTCATTCCACTTTGACCAACGCTCTTGCCACTGAGAAAGCTTGCCGTCAGCATGGTCGAGAAATTTTTCGAACAATTCGGGTAGAGCCTGTTGGCTATGGTGCTATTGGTGCCGAAGACTCAGATGCAGAGCTTCCTGAAGACAAGGACTTGCTACCTCACGAAGTTTTTGTAAGGCTTGTATCCAAAGAACTACAGACCAGAGCTAAAAAGGACAGAAACTCTGAGGATTCCGAAGAAGATGGTGGAGAGGATAACGTGGAGGATTTTGGTGTTTATAAGGATGATTCTAATGGAGGGCCGAAGGGGGGTCCCAAGGATGATCCTAGCGGCGCTTCGGGTAGCAGTCTTGGGTCTAAACCGAATGACCCAAAGGATGCTCCCGAGCATGCTTCCCCGAAATGTGAGAAAGAAGGTGTTGGTAAAGGTGTTTTTTTCGATGGCAATTTCAAGGAAAACAACTATTTGTTCCGCGAGTCTGCTTTGGATTATAGTGAAGATGAAGATAGTGAACCAGAGAGGGTGCCCTCGGATACAAAATCCCAAAGGCAGCATATGGAGGTTATTGAAAAGATGGGTGCGGAAAGTTTTGTCCAATGAGTGAATTTAAAGTGATTTCTTCTTAGAACGCCTCTTCTGTTGTATTTCTTTCAATTATATAATGACGGCTTCCTGTCTTGCTTAGATCTTCCTCTATACTCCCTATTTTTCATTCTTGTACCTTGTAAGACTCTCGCCTTTTCGCATTTTGATTTATAAGCACTTGAATGAAGCTTTTGTTTCTTTATTATTTGCATTGTTTCGTGGTAACTTTTGATCGAACACAAGATATGCTTTGCCAATTATGAGCTTGTGGGTTTACTTAGACTGTGACTTCAGGGCTTACTTCGATGTGGGAGGCAGTAAACCAAGCTAGTGGGGGATGCGGATCACCCTTCCCAAAGGTTGTAAGCTACCCGCCTGTCTCGAGCAAAGACTTTGGCTTATCAAAACCGTAGGTACCCAGCCTGCCTCAGTACATTAGGTTGGTTACGAAGATAGCTTAATATCTTCCGAGGGAACATGTTAGTGTTATGAGAGCCTAATTTACCTAAGTAGTGCAGTTGTAGTCCCAGATTTCGAAAATAAGGTAGCTCAATGGGGGAGTGCCGGTCAAAGCTGGAGCTTAGACATGGTACTGTTCTCCTATCGCGGCCTAGAGTCCGACTCTTCTCCCCCCCACCCCCACCCGCAAAGCAGTATTTTAACGCTTTGGAGGGGGTCCCTCGGCTGCGTGACTTGCTTAACATTCCTCACGAATGTAAGCTCGTCAGCTACCTCGGGGTTCCATCCGCCTTAAAGGTAGATGTTAAGCCCATTTATTGTCCCCACGACGCCTCAATTAGGAGGTCCCAGTTTTTTTCGGTAAATCCCAAAATTGTATTAATAATCAAAAATGTCACATGAATGACTTACATAAAAAAATAGTTTCAAGAAAAGAGACATTGTGTCCCAAAAACTTGAAAACTATGGGAAACGGAAATAAGGTACATTTGGGAGCTCAATAGTAGTAAGAAAAGCAGGTCTACCCATAAAAGACTGGACCATACCATCCTGAAGCGCATTCCCTCTCTTTGCCATCAAATCTGCCGAAAAATTGGCCTCTCTATACGTATGAACAAAATTAATCTCTGTGTAAAACTTCCCAATAGCCCTCCATCTTGCGATCACACACCACGGCACATCATCATGTATAAAAGACAGTAAAGCACCCATCGAATCTGCCCTTACCCGGATTCTTCTTACCCCAAATTGTGCAGCCCATTCTAGACCAACAAGAATACCGTGGATTTCCGCCATATAACTAGTCATAATACCCAGTCCCATAGAAACCACACCCACCACGTCTGAGTTCTCATTCCTGGCTACCACACCCATTCCAGCCTGCCCAGGATTCCCTACAGCCGAACCATCGCAACAAATCAACATTTCTCCCACTTTCGGTGCTTCCCAATAACACTCAACTGGATCCTTGCACTTGACATGTCTATGACGCACCTTAAAGAATTCAAGCAGCATTAAGTCTTCCACAGTATTATACATATTACCTTTTAGACGAGCAGAGAATTCATGTACTAACTGAAACACTCGGACCTTAAACTGGTGGACAGACAGTCTTGTTTGCCCATAAACAATACGGTTTCTATGCTTCCAAAGCTCTGACCTGATCACCATTATCATTAGTAGCCACAAGTCTCTAGCCATTCTGCTCCTGTTTGTCATATTATTGTAACAGTTCAGTAGCCCATAAACCGGATCAATTCCAAAGACATCACGCGCCCAATCCCAAATTACAGTCGCAAAGTCGCAGCTCCACAAGATATGATGCACACTTTCTTCATTCTTCTTACACACACAGCACCAGTTCACTAAGGGAATTTTAAACCTTCTCTTCATGTTGTCTGTCGTTGCACAAACACCTCTTTCTATCTTCCAATTCTGGGCGGACAGAACTGGATGGATTCCTTTACGCCACAACAAGTTAGCACCTTCAAAAGTGGGGTACCGTCTTCTTATATACTGCCTTGCAGATGAAACAGAAAAGTGGCCCTTGTTGTCTCTCGTCCATACTACAGTATCATCTCCACCTGACGGCGTCGGCAAATCAGCCAAGGTAATACCTGCAGTAAACAAAATCTCGGCAATGTTGTTAGGGATTAACCATAGACCATTGACAATCAGATCACCCACTCGAGATTGGAAAATGTTTCTCTCAGCACTTGGTATTTTGTAAAACTCAGCCAAGCGAAAGTTTCCACACCAAGTGTCAAAAAACAAAGAAGTCGATCGCCCATCTCCAATAATAGTAAAAGTGTTGCTGTCAACAAGGTTATGAATTCTTCTTATACCCGGCAAAATGGAAGATTTGGTATAATAATCAACCAAAACACCATTCTTCTTTAAAAACTTTGCCCTTAAGTATCTTGCCCATATTTTGTTGGAGTTACGAATATTCCACCACAATTTCATCAACAAAGCATCATTCATGGTGCGCATTCTAGTGAGCCCTAGACCCCCCTCATCATAAGGACAACAAATCTTGTCATAAGCCACAATAAGAGACTTACTAACAAGCGAATCTCCCGTCCAAATAAAGTTAGCAATTGCCTTTTCACACTGACGCACAAACTTCAAAGGCCATTTATAAACAGCCATATTGTGTAGAGAATAACTTGCTATTACTGATTTCACAAGTACAACTCTATCTTGAAAAGACAAAAGCTTACCTTTCCATCCGGCCAATTGATGTTTGATTTTATCAACCACATTGCTAATATGATTGTATTTCACCGCACCTGGCATGACTTTAACTCCCAAATATCTATCAGGGTAAGATGCTAATCCCATACCAAGGTAATCCATAATCGCTCTTTTTCTGCTTAAAGAGCCACCCCCATAATATAGTTTGCTTTTCTGTCTACTAACGGTTTGACCCGAAGCCAGACGATATTTTTCCAACAAGGCAACCAAATTCTGCAAACTTTTCATATTCCCCTTGCAAAAAATCATAATATCATCCGCAAAGAATAAATGAGTGGGAGAAATACCTTTACGTGCCACCATATAATTCATCTTGCCCTCATTGAAAAGTTTAGTAATATTTCGACTCAAAACATCTTCAATAAGCACAAAAATGAGAGGAGATAATGGGTCACCCTGCCTTAAACCTCTATCAATGGTGAAAAAACCTTCAGGACTTCCGTTAACCAGAACCGAGATTCTAGCAGAACGAAGAATAATTAGAATCCAATTACACCAAATATCAGAAAAACCATACCTTCGAAAGACCTCAATGACAAAGTTCCAGCTCACAGTGTCAAAAGCTTGAGTAATATCTAATTTGAGACCCAGGTTGCCATCCTTTCTTTTAATATCAATTTCATTCACCATTTCAGAAGCCAAGCTAATGTTTTCGTGAATATTTCGCCCTTTCATAAATGCCACCTGCTGTTCAGAAATTAATTTATCCAAGACTCCACCAAGCCTTGTTGCTAGAATCTTGGTGAAAATCTTAAAGAAAAAATTACTCAAGCCAATAGGTCTAAAGTCCTTAAGAGATTTAGCACCTGTTACCTTTGGAAGAAGCATGATGAGACTGGAATTAACACCATTGGGAATCCTTCGTTGTTGCCAACAAAAGATGATTGCTGCAAACAAATCATCCTTAATAATTTCCCAACAGTGTCTATAAAAGAAACCTGCAAAACCATCCGGACCTGGACTACTATCAGCCTCCAAGTCAAAAACAGCAGAGCGTATCTCATCCTCAGATGGAATTTCATCCATGGCGGTCCTTTCCTCTTCATTGATTATCTCATGATCTACATCAAATAGAGAGTCATCTAGAAAAGAATTATCTCCATTAAACTTAGAGATATAATGGTGTACAATATGCTCCCTCAGCTGGTTTTGATCATCAATTGTAACACCATTTGAATCAACTAGCTCAGATATAGTATTTCTACTACGTCTAATACGAATATTATTGTGGAAGAAATTCGTATTGCTAGCTCCATCCATTATCCACTTATTTCTAGATTTTTGCTTCAACATAGTAGCAATTTGACACCTAGTATCATAAACCACCACTTTAGCTTCTTTTACCTTGTTGAACTTTATAATATCAGAAGGGTCTTCATCAGAAACCAAAGTAGCAACCTCAAGTTGTCTTTCGGCCTGATTTAGTCTAGTATAAACATTGCCAAACACCTCCTGATTCCAAAGTTTCATAACAAGTTTCAACCTTTTAAGCTTAGCTATAAAAACATAAGCAGGAGAACCCAAAAGGACTTCACTCCAACTGTCGAGAACCATTCTGAGAAAATCCGGGTGACTAAACCACATCTTCTGTACACGAAACGGAGTTCTCTTAGGCCTATCAACAGTAAAAGGGTAGCCAAGTAGAGTAGAATGGTCAGAAACTTCCCTTGGAAGAGCCACCGCCAATTCTCAAACTTAGCTAACCACTCTGCATTTATAATAGCTCTATCAATTTTTTCAACAATACGGGCAACACCATGACGACCATTTGCCCAAGTATATTTGTTGCCCAATGCATTAGCCTCAAAAAGACCATTGTCATCCATCCAAGCACTAAACTCATTAATAGCAGAAGTAATCGGAGGTAAACCACCTTTCTTCTCATCAACACGAAGAACACAGTTAAAATCTCCAATAATGAGCCACGGTTTGTTTAAATTCTCTAGTTCAAGTTGTCTCCACAAATTCCTTCGAACTGTTTGTATAGAGCTTGCATGAACAAAAGAAATTAGAGAACCATCCACCTCAACCGTAATTGCCTGCCTGCTTGAATTAACTACTGTTGGGGTCTGTAAATCCGAGGACCAAAAAATCCACAAGTTTCCAACACACGAATCCGTAGTATTATGAATAACTTGGGAACTATAACCATCCACATCCAATCTCAATCTTGCAATAAAATCAGCAGAAAACATCACCTTCGGTTCTGCTATACAAACTAGAGAAGGATTAAAATCACGTAATAATTGTCTTAGTTTGAAACGAGCCGCATCACGAGCAACTCCATTAATGTTCCAAAATAATACCCGCATTATAAACCCTTTGAGTTAGGTCTATTTATCTTCACATTTGAACTCCTGTACGTGCTAGCAATAGATTTTGTATTATGCTTCACAGAGGAATCCTTAATTACTTTGTCGTCAGGCCTCTTGATTCTAGGAGAGACTCCCTTTGTTACTTTCGCACCCAAATTTGATTCAACCGTCGGTGAAAAAATTCCACATTTATTCTGTTCCAACGAAACTTCCTTAGTACCAGACTGCTCTCCAGTGTTACCCACAGAAACATCTGCCATCAAAACTTCCGTGGTGCCAGACTGTTCTCCAGTTTCACCCACAGAAACAGCTGCCATCTCGACTGCATTACTAGCTGACATATCTTCTTCTTCCACCTGATCTGCCCATGTAGCTTTATTTTTCTCCAGTCTTTCCGCATCCATATTTAGAGCAATACTAGGCGTAGTAACTCTACGCGCCTCAATAACCTTATTAGGTAGCTTTACTGGCTCTTTTATAATAGGTACCTCTGACACCTCTTCAACAGTATAAGGTAACTGAGTCACAGTAGGAGTCTGCAAAGTAGAGGATTCCTTTACAGACCCATAGATAACCACTGCTCCATCCTGGATTTGCACATTCATATTCTCTTCAGCAGGCTCATTATCTTCCGCAGGCTCATTATGACTCCCTTCCGTGTTTAAAGCCTCAAACCTGTTGGCACTAGGAATCCCAGAACTAACAGGAGTTTGATCAGAAATTCCTTTTTTTGGACTTCCAGGTTGAGACACATTCTTCTTTCCAGCAATCCGCCATTCAGCCCTAGGAGGTTCTATTCTTAGCATGTGATGATTTTTATCATTGGAGCTATTGTTCCGTACTATTCTCGCTGCAACATTACACTTCTCGAACTTATGGCCCATGATCTTGCAATGAGAGCAGAAATTAACATTTTCCCTGTCTTGAATATGAACTTGTTGCCAAAACTCTTTCCCATTAGCTTCAATTAGGATTCTTGTAGGTATGTTCTTCGCAAAATCAATCTCAATCAATACTGCCGCATAATTACCAAAATCATGATCTAACGTCTTTTGATCAATAGCAATAGGTCGACCAATAATTTTCGCCAGTGCAATCAAGATCTTCTTTGTCCACAGCTCAATGTAAAGTCCCGGAAAGCTAACCCAAACTGAAGCTTTCGATGTTGTTTGCCTCTCAGGATCGAAATTCGGGTAGAAATTTTGTATTCGCAGCACCTGCTTGTTCACGTACCAACTACCCCCATGCCACACATGCTCTTTATCTTCCTTGGTCGTAAGCTTTATCACAAAAAAACCACGAGACATGGGAGCCAGTTTCACCTTATTCTCCCCTAATTTCCATTGATCTTCTAGAGTTTTCTTCACCTCTGCCAGCTTCAAACCATTAAAACTTAACCTACCAATCAAACTGAACTGAAATATGTCACATCCTTCCTTTGCTAGCTCAGTAGGAACTTTAAATTTCGGTTCTCCATTAAAACTCGTAACAGGCAGCGATACTAGGTCTTCTTGAACTACCATGTATGGCTTCTTTCCTTTAACACTGTCCGCATATGAAATGGATGGATTACTAGATGATGTATCCTGATTAGCCATTGTTAATCCCGATCAAAAAATGATGGAATTGAAAAAATCGTGAAAAAAAGTTTAAAACCCTAAAAATCGCCTATGAGAAAAAATCGGACACATTTTCTTTTCTTCCCTTTTTTATTAGGAGGTCCCAGTGGTCGCAATGGTAGTGGGTCCATATGACTCCTAGATTGTGCAGCCATGATTCAATGTACCCACCGCTATCGGGGTATCTTGTGGGTTGAGGACTGTGTCGTGTAAACCGTGGGGCCTTGACGGCTTACACGTACATCAGCTCGATGCCTACCATTCGAGGACTATGCCTGTCATTTGAGGACTTTTATGCCCACCATTCGAGGACTTATATGTGACTACCACTCGGGGTCTTTTTATTAAATAGAAGAAAAAAATGTTTGCATTTAAATATAAGTAACTAAATAGTTTTTTTATTTTATTCCTTTGGATAAAATCCATATGTCCTTCATACAATACGAAATCTAATTAAGGTTCCTTAGACTTTTCCCCTCGACAAGAGTACTCAACCTTTGTCCCTCGAGATTCATTAAGCTAAAAGTGTCATTTCCTAATGCTTTCTCGATGACGTATGGTCCCGACCAAAATGGTCCTTCCCTGGAGACAGCGTTGGCGGCAGCTCAGGAGTTTATCTCGTTTATCGCTTCTTCAGACAGCATTGGCTTGTCAATTGTTACCGCGAATTGCTCCCTTCTCTCGCCACATGCGTTTTTCCCTCTATTGGAGGCTGCCTCGGCTGCTTTTTGTTTTGAGTCCCCGTTAGCATGCTTCGTCATTCCTGCTTCAATTTCCGCGATAAATTCCTTGATATCTGATTCCTTGATTTTTGGCATCTTTGACGAGCTCTCGGAGGCAGATGCCGAGCATTCTCGCTGTTGGATTTCTATTTAATTACAAATTTGTGCTTCGGCAGGGTCTCCCAAGATTTCAGCTATCCCTGTAGGCGTCGGAAACCTTATTCTTCTATGAAGTGTAGAAGGCACTCCCATCAGACCATGCAACCAGGGTCTTCCCACGATGAATGTGTATGGGGAGTTAATATCTACCACGCAAAATGTTGTGAGCAGATCGAGTTTTACCACATGAATCATCAGCGTTTGTTCTCCTCTTGGCACCGAGGGTTTCCCGTTGAATCGGAATACGTTATAGGCTGACGGAATCAGGGTTGCATCCTTGCCGAATAACCGATCATATGTTCTTCCGAAGAAGATGTCAACCGAGCTCCCTGGGTCCCTTAGGATTCTCGGCATTGCCAGTTCCTCGACAAGTAAGGTGATGACTAGCGGGTCATTGTGTGCCCTTCCCTCGTCAGGAATATCTGCTGCTGAAAAAGAAACCGGCTGCTTCTGCCAATCTTCCAGAGGCTTTTTGATGGCTATGCTCATGATCTCCTTCCTCTTGAAGTCTCTCTTATGAATTCTATCAGTGATGCTGCTTTTGAAGCTGTCCTCGTTCATTTTTGCGTGGATTATTGAGTTGCAATCGGTGAATCTTGGGATGTCTCTGCCTATTGTTATGGTGTAAGCCTCTGCGTGCTTTTTCTCTTCTTTAGATTGTGTTTCATTTGACGGTGGGCTTGGTATGCTTAGCAGATGATCAAATTTCCCGTCCGAGATGAAATGATAGATTTGATCCTGTGCCGTAACGCAATTTTCGGTAGAATGCCCATAGAATTTGTGAAATTGACAGAAGTTTTTCGTGTTACGAGTGTGTTGAGGTTGGTTTCCCCTACTTCTGGAATATCGGATATTGCTCGCCCATTCTGACTGTTCGATGCACTTCAGGGCTGTCTCGATTGGTACGCTCAGCTTCGGAAGCTTCCTGTCCCTGAATCGGGGGAATCCTGACCTGGGCACTCCGAATTTCTGACTTCCTTCGTAACCCCTTCGTGAGTTGTATCCTTCGTATCCTCCCTGCTTGTCATTTCCCCTGCTATCGTTGTATCTCCTGCTATCGCTATACCTCCCATCACCAAATTTTCCTTCGCTCCCATATCTTCCCTGGTCGTCATGCCTTTCTCTTTTCGAGGAGTCCCCTATTAGACTAGTTGGTTGATCTCGCTCTCCCAAGGACATGTTGTTGATTGAGTGCACCTGTTTAGACACGG
>JAJJMA010143732.1:0-10319 GCA_023529015.1 Papaver nudicaule
TGGGTAGAAATCTGGTGGGTTGACTCCCACCAAGCGAAATCGAATGGGTTGACTCCCATTAAGCACAATCATTGGGTTGCCTCCCAACAAGCGCCTCGTTTAACGTCCTTAGCTTGACGTAGTACTCCCTCTCTAGCCTTTCTCAATCAATTCAGCTGAAAAGCAAGAACTCACATCACTTGGATACCTCATTGAATCAAATATGTTGAAACAGATGACTTCCTCATCGAACTCCAATGTCAAGGAACCATTTTGGACATCAATCTTTGCTCCAGCGGTACTCATAAATGGTCTACCCAATAGCAAAGGTGTAGAACCGGATGAATTCTCCATATCAAGTACATAGAAATCCGCGGGAAAAACCAATTCATTAACCTGCACTAAAACATTCTCAACAATCCCTTTCGGGTAAGCGTAAGACCTGTTTGCAAGTTCAATAATAACACCCGTCTCCTTAAGAGGACCAAGATCAAGAGATTCATAAATAGAAGTAGGCATAACATTGACGGAGGCTCCTAGATCTAGCAAAGCTCTATTAAATCTTATCTTACCAATTGTGCATGGTATAGTAAAACTACCGGGGTCTTTCAATTTAGATGGGAGTTTCTTTTCAAGAAACGCCGAGGCGCTCTCCCCCACACTCATAACTTCATTCCCGGCTAACTGTTGCTTGTTAGTGAACAATTTCTTTAGACACTTTGCATAACGAGGAACTTGCCTAATTAAATCAACGAGTGGAATGTTTACAAGAACCTTTTTGAGGATCTCCCAAATCTCGCTGTCTTGCATCTCTTTCTTTGCCTACTTGAACCTGCTAGGAAAAAGGTGGAAGAGTTGCATGAGAAGGAACAAAAGGTTTAGAGTTAGAATTTGGTACCATATCGGCCTTTTTAGGGGCTGCATTGTCCTTGTCCTCTTCATTATCCGGTTCCAAAACAGATTCATGGTTTTCCCGTTCTGGTTGCTCCCGTTCTTGTTGCTCAAGTTGCCTCCCACTTCGTAGTGTCACAGCACTGACAGTCTCTCTTGGATTCAAGGGTTGAGAAGGAAGTGTACCCGCTGCTTTTGCTTTCAACATGTTGATGTCATTGGCTAGTTGGCTAACTTGATGTTGCACATCTTTCATTGCCATCTCTGATTTCTGCCTATCTTGCGCCAATGTAGTGAGAACAAGGTTCAATTTATCATCCACACTTGTACATTGTGGTCCTTGTTGTGGTTTTTGGAAGAATGAAGAACCACCATGTTGATTGAATGAAGGATTTTGAACCGCAGATTCCTTGTTGGCGTAGCTGAAATTAGGATGATCTCGCCACCCCGGATTATACGTACTAGAGTATGGATCATATCTTGGACGCTGCTGATTTTGATACATGGCATTTGCTTGTTCTACATTCCCATCATATGATGGAAGAATAACCGACGCCATTTGTTGCATCATCTTTTCAATGTTGCTCATTCTATGTTCAAAGTGTGAAGAATCACTCACCTCATTAACCTTCCTTACCATTGGATCACCTCTAGTGTAGAATTGTTGCGTCACTACACCATATTTGGCTGTATGCAACAGCCAGTTTCAGTTGCGTAGTTGACTCGCAACACCAGCGAGCCGTTGCTATACATGGTGTTTCTAAATTTAGCAACGGTAATGTTGTCGTTGCTTAATTTTGGTAGCAACAGTTTGGCAACGGCTGGAGTTATGTTGCTACAATTTTTACTAGCAACAGCGTTTGGCCGTTTCTAAATTTTTACCATTTGTTGCGAAGACTTGACTCAGTCAGCCAAGACTGACTTCAGTTTACCATGGTGAAAATGTAGCAACAGTTTGATCACCGTTGCTAGACTTTGACTGGTCAACGAAGACCAAATTAAGCAACGACCAGTTTCTGTTGCGTATTTTTTACCAGGAAAAAAAAATATTTTTTATTTGTTTTTTACCCCCAATATTTACCCTGCTGTGATTTCACCCTGCAGTTACCCAAACCCCCAACAATTGTTTCATTCATTCAATCAATCAATTTGTTCACAATCATTCTCCTCATTCAATATATATACAACAAAATTATAAACTTGAATAGAACTACAATGATGAATTCCACATATCACATTCAATGATGAACTACATGATGAATTCAATGTGTAATATATCACATCACAGTTACAGAGATGAAAAAGAAAAAAAGCTAGACAAGTCGAGATACCTGTCTTTGCCAAAGTTGTCGAAATGAGGGCTGCAAAGGAAAAGCTACATCCGTCGACATGGTAACAACCTTAAGAATTTAAACCTGTATTGATTGTCCCTTGCTACTGTAAAATGTAGCACAACCATTTGCATACATACTTCAATATAGCAAGGGACAGTCAATACAGCTCAAATCAATAAGGTTAAGGAATTTGCACAGTAAGGCCTTGGCTTTGTTGTACCTTCCATATAGCTGAAAGTGCATGATATCCCTGCAATTGTTAACCATTGTATCCAATATTCAGAAACCTTAACTTAGAACAACAAAATTTGTCTAATTGATGTGATACAGGAGAGGTCATATACCTGTCATCCAAATGCATTCTTATCCTTCACTGTACCCTAGTATTTCCCTTTGCATAAGCCCGCAGCACAATACCTCGCACGAAAGTATAAACCAAATGTCAATATAGAGAAATTGATCAATATCAGAGGCAAAAACAAATGAAAGTAGCTAGATAAGTACTTACCAGGGATTGTTGTTCCCCCGGGTGGCTACTACCGCTTCAGTGAACCTCAACTGCAATCACCTACACCATCACATTATAACACAAGACAAACATGTACAAATAAAATGAAAATGACAGAACATTATATTAAAACCCAAAAAGTGTTATCCAAAATAGTGGGAACTCAAGTATAAGAGTTAGTTTCCCTAAGCTAGGCACATATGCCTTTTCTGAGTTGTTCAGCAATATATGCTAAAAGTTAGAACATCCACAAAAAAAAAAAGTAGCAGTAGAAGTAGTAGAAGCCATATATGTTTTTGCTTTATACATGCAGTATTAGATGGCATAGATATTCAAAAAAGAAACTTCTTCTAATCATATCTGCTGGATGACCTTGGATGAACCACAAATCCTCCAACTCCAATATCCTGAAAAGTCCTCGCAGGCCTGTTGGCTTTTGAACAAAACTCCTCTGGAAGCAGAATTTCATCCAGCAAAACCTTCACATGATTAGGCGATACGGGAGAGCCATGAGCAACAAGGGCTAAACTACCAACACAAACTGTACCCTTAGCAATAACTTCTTCATCCATGTTCAAAAGTGAAATCTTAGGCGTGCTCGACGAACCAGCACCAACTATACCACCATCAACTAATGATAGAGCAGGTGATAGAGAATCAAAACCTGTGTGAGCAATAGCTTTTCCACGAGCAGCTGAAGCCGAGTAAGAAGGAGAATCAGTATGAGCAGGTGAACCATGGTGAGACTGAGCAGGTGTACCAGAGCAAGATGGTGAATTTGGCGAAGCCCCTAAGCCGTTTGAACCAATATACGAGCCATTTCCAGCTTTCATTTCTTTGATAATGTGACACAATGAGCCAAACCCTTCAATCAGAATCTCCATCTTCCCACCTAGATCTTTCACCTGATGTTTAATCTCCCCATCCGAAGCCTTCAATTCAGCAACTTTGGCACGCGCAGGAGCAGATAAATCATATTGGGTACGGGAGATAGGTCCAACAGCACGAACCCTTCCCCTTGTATCCTTTCCAAATGCTTTAAACAAAGGATCTACTTCATCTACTTCTTCTCCCGCATCAAGTTTTTCCTGTATCTCTAACTCTGCATGCTTAAGCTCATCCTGTAATGTTGATATCAGATATAATAGGCTGTAATCAGTGATTAATGTACAAGTAAGACATTAAAAATATGGAAGATGCATAGTCTGACTTACACAGTATGGCTGTGCACAAGGTAGAATGCTTCCACCAGCTTGTTTGTGAGTTTCAAGCCACACAGCAGAGTTAGTGATTACCACTCCTGGGTTCGCTACTTCCTGAAATTACAAATAAGATGAGCTTCAAGTTATTTTGTAGTATTGAGCTTCATAAATGAATAGAACATATTAGGAATAAAGATACGCACCATTTCAGCTCTCACCAAACTATGAGGTTTGCGGCCGGAGGTGTGAGTGTACTTATATTGTTTCCTTTTCCTCTTGTGTGAGACTCTGCTTTGTTGTTGCTTCGGGTCCTTCTCATTCTCACAGAAAACTATCCAGTCCTCTTCTTTTATGTTTGGAGGAACAAAGAGAAGTCTTTCTTCATGTGTATTCCGCTTATCATAATAGTCTCTTCGACACTCAAACTTGAGCCTCCTCCAAGGATCAGCCATGTTTTTGATCATAAGCACCTTTGAAGTTTCAGGTATTTGATAGGTTTCCTAAACAAATACAGATACATAAACTAGTTACATAAATGCAGATGTATGTATGTATGAACAAAAACTAGTTTCAGGAATTTGCACCTTAAGATCTCTCCAGACATCCTCCTTGTACTTGCTTGGCACATGCCTCCAGGTTTTGTAGGAGATAGGGACATGAGTGCGAATCAAGTTACCCCTGTGATGGCCCATTAAAGTTGCATTGGCAGATATGGGTAGTCCGTTTTCATCTACCTCCACTTGAGCCATAATTGCCTGCAAACAACAGTTAGCCACAAAGAAAGACATAAAAGATCACAAAGATCACATAACTTCACAAAAGCAATAAAGCTAGCATGCTAATAAAACACAATACTTCACTTCATAAGCAAAAGAGCACAAATATCACAAATAAGTTGACAGACTTAAGTTTTTCATAAAGAAAGAAAACTTGCTAACTATAACGCATTGACCCTAACATTTTAAACTATAGAATCCACACAAATAAGTTTCTCTAAGCTCTCATTGTCTGTAAAGACAGACTGATAACTAATAGGAACTTCAATGTCATCTACTGCGGAAGTTAGTCGTTGCTGTGAATGCAAGACAGTAGACCATCCTGCGTCAGTAACATCCTGCGCATAAAACACTTGTGTCGCTTCCGAGGCAAGAATAAAAGGCTCGTCAAGAACGCTTTTATTGCTTCTCAACTTCGACAAATTAACCTTTATAACATGTGACTGTGGATCCACTTTGAACCCATTACTCTTATCTTCTTTGACCCAGTCACAAAAGAAAACTGTTTCTTCAAAATCCATAAAATTCAACTCAATTATCTGTCTGATGATTCCATAATAGGTTACTTCTACATCCCCTGTCATAGCCCTCAAAGACACACCACTGTTTTGGGTTACCAGCTTCTCCTCGTAATCGAGTGAGCAGAATACAAAGCCGTTTACTTGGTACTTTCTATACGACTGCGCCTTGAAGAGTGGCCCCTGCACTAGTCGCCAAAGTACTGAACTTTCCTCTTTGACTTCTATCAACTGTAAGAGAACATGTTATACATAAATCACTTGTCAAATTTAAAGCATAATTACCAAATACAGTTGCAAACCAACAGAATCATGGATCTAATTACCTCGTCGCGTAACCAAAAATGGAAACTCTTTATATTCTCAGTATTAGAAGACTTGGCGTTGTCCACATAGAAATCATACTTCCTACAATCAAGCAGAAAAACAAGAATAATTAGATCCATATTTCATATGCATTACATTATAAGTATAAAGATGAGAGATAACTAAGTATAAGATATGAGATAAAAATCTTGTACCTTTCCCACTCATTTATTCCAACATACTTGGACAGAATCCACTTGCGAGCTTGTTCAAACTGCACTTGAGTTAATGTCACAACCTTAGGCTTACTCAAAGGCATCTCATCTGCAAACTCATCGTCATCATCTAGAAAGGCCTGTCGAGTATGTTTGTGAGTACCATCACCATCATTTGACAGGCCCTCCATAGAGTATAAACTCGCTTCTTGCAGACAATACCCTCTTGCAATGCAGCCATCAATATATCTTCTATTGCGCACCAAACCTTTGAAAGTTTTCATCAACCTACAAAAATCAGTATGTAAATTAAAGTTACTTGTAGATTAACAAATCTGTATACAAAAATCATTAACCAAAACCAGCAGTGCAAGTTGTGTTAATTACCTCTCAAAGGGATACATCCATCTGAATCTGACTGGACCGCAGGCTAAAGCTTCATCTGCCAAGTGCACCATAAGGTGAATACTTATAACAAAAAAAGGAGGGAAATGTTTCTCTAAGACACACATTGCTTCCACCACACTTGCTTTAGCTCTTAACAGCTGTTCTCGGTTGATAACCTTCGCGCACACAATTCGGAAAAATATTGATATCCGGAGAAGAGAAACTCTTAAATCCTTGGGCAGTGAAGTTGCAAGATGAATCAGCAGTTGAAGCAAATGTTGCATGACCACATGGTAATCATGAGACTTAAAATTCTTTAAGTCAGGAGGAGAGACGGTCACGCAGGAGCGAAGATTGGAACAGAAACCCTTAGGCACCTTTAGATTCTTCAAGGTAGTACAAAAATCAATTTTCTCCTTCTTCGTCATCAAAAAAGATCCATCTTCCATGGTAGTTTTCTTAGTCACATTATCCACTTTCAACCATAGTTTCTTTTTAATCCCCATGGCTTCCATATCTCTACGTGCAGATGGACCATCTTTTGACTTTCCATTTCCCATTAGAGTGTTCAGAATATGTTATGTAATATTTTTCTCTGTATACATAACATCTATATTATGTCTGACCACATTTGAACCCCAATTCGGCAAGTCGTGTAGAATTGATCTTCGAGAGTATAATGAACGTTCCTGAACCTCATCTTGTACATCGACATCATCTTGTTCTTCAGCTTTCCGTTTACGTTTCACACCTTTTACTGCAGGTTGTTTCCCCTTACCCATTGTAACTGTGATATTAGCTACCTTCTCTTGAACTTGAAACCCGGTCAGTGGCCATGGAGCTGCACCGCACTCTACCCCTCCATTGAAATTTGTTTTGTCTTCTCGAAACTTGTGCTTTGCTGGCAACCATCTTCGATGTCCCATGTAACAAATTTTCTTACTAAAAGGAAGCCACTCAGCCACTGTGTATTCTCCACAAGTAGGACAAGCATAATAACCATGGGTTACACAACCAGACAAAGTCCCTAAAGCCGGGAAGTCGTGAATAGCCCATAGCAATCTTGCTTTCATTTGAAAGTGAGTTTTGGTGAAGGCATCGAATGTTGGAACACCTACATTCCACAACAGCTTCAGCTCTTCTATCAGTGGTTGCAAATACACATCAATATCTTTACCTGCGCACACATGTCAATAGTTATAAACCTTGCACTGGATCATATGTAAAGTTCAAAATAAGCTGGAAAAAGACAGATTATCTTTACCTGGTGCTTTTGGGCCTGATATCAACAGACATAGCATTGAGAATTCCCGCTTCATGCACATCGAAGGAGGTAAGTTATACGGACAGAGAATCACTGGCCATGAGCTGTAAGGAAGACCGAAACATCCATTTGGGTTGAAGCCATCAGTTGCTATCCCAAGTGTAACATTCCTTGGTTCAGCAGCAAACTCTGCTGAAAAATTATCCGCACATCGCCAAGCTGCAGAATCCACTGGATGACGCATCACATTTATATCCGACTTAGCTTTGAAATGCCAGTAAAATGCCTCAGCTATCCACGGTACACTGTAAAACCTTTGAAGCCTCGCAATCACCGGAAAATACCTTAATGTCTTTTGAGCAACTTGCGTCAGTTTTCTGTCATCATTAAAAACTTTCTTATACCTAGGTTCCTGGCAATGTTTACACCTCACCAATGCATCATCATCCTTCCAAAATAACATGCAGTCATTCACACAAGCATCGTAGGTAATATAATCCATCCCTAGCTCTTGGATCATCTTCTTTATCTCATGGTACTTAGACGGCAACGTGTTTTCAGCAGGAAGCAACTCTTTCAGTAGTTCTAATAGCGCAGTAACACCATTGTCTGAAAACCCATACTGTGTCTTTATATTATTCAATTTTATAGCTGCATATAGTGCTGTCTTACCTTCAGGACAAGACGGGTACAAAGGTTCTCTTGCACGCTCGTAGAATGATTGTTTTTTCTTGCTATTGACATTCTCATCAACCCTAATATTCTCATCTAAGCCTATAGTAGGATCGACTTCAACATTCACAGTAGGATCTACTTCAACAGTATCAGCAACATCACCTACATCCTCAGCTACACTTGCTAGATTTTTAGTATTACCATTACTATTTTTATTTTTAACTACTAAGGTTTCCCCGTGAAAACGCCACATGGTATATGTTGAAAGAATGCCATATTTAAGCAAATGCAAATCAATCTCATGAATTGTCTTTAAACCTTTACCATTCTTACAACGTGTACAAGGACATGAAAACTTCGTACTGTTACCACCATTTCTAAGGACAAACTGTATGAATGACCTAACACCTCTAATATACGTTGCCGATTTAGGTCTGAAAGTCATCCAACCCTTATCAACAATACATGGCATATTTGAATTACCCTACAATAGCAACATAACAATCAAAAAATACTCAATGTCCTGTGGTAGGGTGGCCGAATCCCTGAATACGACCATTTTCATTCTTTAGAGAACGAAGCAGAAGGTTCACCACAGGACATTATGTTGTTACACCCAAATCATCAAAACTAAGCCAATACAAAAATCATTATATGCTGCTATACAAGTTACTCTGCTATACAAAATGTCAAATAAATCTACTATCATACCAAATCACAGAAACTAAGCCAATACCAAATCTCTTAAAAAATTAACCTAATTTCAGTTTCATAAAAACCAACCCATAAATTTAAATTAACTTAATACTAAACCCAATTTCAGTTTCATAACACCAACATGCAAATCAAATACTTACAGAGTAATTCCAACAGCAGCAAATAAACCCTAATTTCACAACAACAGCAGCAGTACCTACAGAACAAGCAGAAACCATTAATCTTCTCTTAAAAACAACCATCAACTGAAACTTAAACTTAAACCCTTACTTTAAAAACAAACTTACACGATTAAGATATGAACCCTAATTTTAAAAACCCTAATTTCTCTAAGGTAACAACAGAATCATGGATCTTCACTTCTCTAATCTTCTCGCACAAGATGAACTCTAATCTCACTTCTAACAACAACAGTAGCAACAACCCTAAACTATCGCCCTTTTCGCCAGAGAGAAAGAACGAAAGAGAGAAATGAAAAAAACCTAAGTCTTTTTCTCCTCTTATTTTACCTCGACTGTGCTTTTTGGGTACACAGAATCCCCATAGCTAAATCTGAGGGGTGCGAAAAATAACAAAAGTGTTACCGTGCACACACACGGTTCACACACTTAAACCCCAATTGTTGCCAAGTAGCAACATAAGACCAACAGTTGCGTAGCTAGCAACATCAAGCTCGCCGTTGCTAAAATTTAGCAACATACCAAATACAGTTGCGATGTCGCAACTGCTACATTGCCGTTGCTAATTTTTGTTGCATTATGCCATATATGGTGTAGTGCGTGTTTGTAGCCATGCTTTCAATCAAATTTGTAGCTTGTTCAATGGTCTTGTTGGTTAATGCACCACCACTCGCCGCATCAACCAAATGTCTCTCACTTGGAAGTAATCCTTCGTAGAAGTATTGAACAATGAGTTGCTCGCTGATTTGGTGATGTGGACAGCTAGCTAACAACCTCTTGTAACGTTCCCAATACTCATAGAGAGTTTCCCCGGTCATCTGCCTAACACCACATATCTCCTTACGAATCAATGTTGTTTTTGATGCTGGAAAGTACTTCTCCAAAAACGCCTTCTTCATTGCCGTCCAAGTTGGAATGCTCCCAGGAGGAAGATAATATAACCATTCTTCCGCAGCACCATATAATGAGAATGGAAAGGCTGCCAACATAACTTGATCAGAATCCACATCCCCTTGCTTTAAACTGATCACAATACGATGAAACGATTGCAATTGTCGGTTGGGGTCTTCTCCTGCTAACCCATTGAACTTGGGCAACAAGTGAACCAATTGCGGCTTCAACTCAATGGAACCATCCAGCCGTACACAAAAAGGTTGCTCGTCCAAGTTTGGTGATGTAAGCTCCTTGAGTGTCTTTGCGGGTGGTGGGGGTGGTGGAGGATTTGGTACATGTGGAGGTACAAGAGGGTTGCCATTCGCATCCATCTCTTCTATTTGAGGTTCTTGCAGTACTTTCCCCCCGCGTGTTGTGATACCACACCGTTCGTAATTCCAACGTTTTGATGCCAGAGATCAAGTACCTGAAATA
>JAJJMA010143737.1:0-18280 GCA_023529015.1 Papaver nudicaule
GTACATGGTACAATAATTCTACTGAACTTGAGTTACGGCTGAAAGTTCTTCATGTGCCAGCCGTAACTGAGTGGTTACGACTTGCTTATACAGCCGTAGGTTGTTCTGGTTCACGATTTTTGATTTTATTTATGTGAATGTGACCTAGTTTAAGCATGAATATCAGATATAACGAGTGGGTTTCGACTCTTACCTTTGGTACTCCATTGTTCCAGTGGTGTTAATTGATTCCATTGATGAAAGAAAAAAATAGTGGGAGAATTTTTTTGTTAGGAAAGTGGTTTTTTAAAAGAGAGGATGAAGGAGAGAAATGATTTTAGTGTTTTGATTTTTTTGGTGTAGTGTAGAGAGTGAGGTATTTATGTTTTGTATTAGGGTGAGGGCAAATTAGTAACAAAATTGTCTCAAGGGTCACTTAGACATTTCACCAAGAAAAAGCACCCCTTGTAAACCCACACTGGATAATTGAAGTAATTTGGGAGGGGCTTCAGTTTTCTGTAGCCCCTATATCAGCGCTCTTATTTTTTTCTCATATATCCAAACAGCATTCACATTATGAAATAAAATTTTAACTTGGTAGACAATTATTAGTCCAACTTAAAAACATGTTTAAAGCCCTTTCCCATTTTGTTTAAAAAAGTTAAAAGTAACTGGCTATACAGTGAATGCACTCAAAAAGTGTTGTAGCCCTTGTTTGGGGTAACAGGCTAGCAGCAACAGCAGCTCCAAGACCACCACAATCAAAACCTTGCTCCAAAACTTCACTCCTTTGCCCTAGAGAGGAAAGAAATAACTCATGCTCATAAAATCCGGCAAAGAATCAGGCTTCACAAGGATAAACCACTGATATGAACTTGAAAAGAAACATAAAAATTACATCAACATGACATCAAATTCTGCCAAGAAAGTTGAAATAATCAGAGTAATCACCTGGTGATATATGAGTCATCGATTGTATTGACAATTATCTGATCACCCACTTCAATGAATGGTGGTGCCTGTACAATTTGGTAAACACACAAGCAAAACACAAATTAAATTTCAGATGCATATAGCTGTTTAAAGATACTTAACAAACTTGGAGTTACAGGAACTTTAGACAGGAAGGCATTAAACTGCAAGAAATAACTTTTCCTCTCTTTTATCTGTATCTTTTTATCCTTATGTCTTTCATTCCCTTAAAAGGTCAAGAAAGAGAGATGCTGTATAAATAAGTTGAAGAGTTGAAAACGTTACAACCTGCCATATCTACAAACTATAGTGCAATTGATCATGCGGATTCTGCCCACTTTACCCTAGGTTTACCAGTCCTTTCAAGATCCCTACCTCCATATAGAAAATATATACGAATAAAGTCGATACATTTCAACCGTTTAAGATCATTGAGTTGTAAATGGGAATGTCATAAGCCATTAGTATGATACTAAATTCCTCCATATACCTGACCAATGCTGTAGAAATCTCTCCTGGATATCTTTAGATAGTACCATAATATGTAATTGATCAATTAGGAAACAACTCAAGAGAGAAAGGATTCTGCGAGTAAGTAACTTGTAACAGAAATTACAACTATAGTTCATTTTTTGTAGTATTAAGCTTTCAGACTTACTTGCACCATAAGACCATTTTCCAGCAAAACTCTTCTGTACCTGTGCATTTCATCCAATTTGAACAGAAGAAAATTCAAATGTCACAAGCAGTATCAGAACAGAAATCAAGTGGAACAAAATGATTATGCGACTAAAAACAATCAAGAGGTTACTACTAACAATCACTTGATTATATTGAAACCCTTACACTGGTGAGTGTCTTGATACCTGCCAAACTAATCAAGTATTTGGTTATTACCAGGTTCGTGTGGCAGGTCTAATAATTCAGTAAAGTTAAGAGCTTTCTAATGGTAAGCATGGTAAGTGGTTATTGTTTTACACATAAAACAGAAAAAGTCTTGAGATGTATGTAGTTTGAATTCAGACCCCAAAATAACGATCTTCAAGACTTTACTGCGAGTACCCAACCTCTAATTGGTAAAGTATATCAACCTATTGGAAAGGCAATAAAGCTATATAGAGAATAAGAAATAGGCAAAACAGTCCACTGCTGAAAATGAAACATACTGAGGTGTGGCAGTCAGCCCCTTCATCTTTCCTTTTGCTTCAGCAACAGTGCATGTCACCCGTGGTGGAATAGTTGCAGACATCACTTTACCATCATACAATTGCAAGCTGACTTTCATGTCCTCTGTATAATCCATGAGATTCATTCTTCTCATTAAAAGAGTAGGAAAAATGTATAATTTGAAAGTACGAACTTTGTGGAAATTGTAGTAAATTAAACGGCAAAAGGACATCGCCGACATAACAAAACCCTGATTAGCAGTAAGAAACTACCACCACAGAATATGACTTCGGGACTTTTAGCGATACTATCATAAGGTAATCTTATCTTATTTGAAATAATAGAAGTAGCATTTTCGGAAAAGTTAATATCGAAAGGAACTTAGAAGCAAGGAGACGGTAGAGAATTTTGACAAAACTCAGAGGGTAAATTTGTAGAAAAAAGAAGAAGAAAACTCAGAAAGAGGGAGGGCTCTCAGGACAAAACAAAATACTTGTACTGTGCATCCATTTATTGTTAACTTACATGTGGTCTGGAGGACCCCACCTTGGTGGATAAAAGTCCACTGTTGGCTGGAGGTTACTTTTCGAAGATCAATTACGCTAAAAAGAATGACGAATAAGAAGACAGTTACTCGGTTACTGGGCATCCCTGAGACATTATATTTTTGGTCTATTAGTCGGAGAATATGATTTTTAATGGAGATAGCTGAGAGATTCCATGAGCCCAGCTAAATATGGGACATGTTTCATAATCATACGTTCAGTTTATTCAAGCCAGAGTCCTGTCATGCAGACTCATAAGTCATTTCCAGAGTTACATAAATATGTTGTCATTCAAGTATCATTCAAATATTAATAAAGATTGCTGCTCATTTTCTCAGAGTATTACCACTCACCTTTTAGGTATGCAGCAGCCTTGCCAAACAAGTCCTTCGATACCTCCATTTGTTCATATGTTTCAGGCCTGTTAAGGAGCAAAGAGAAAGCCACTGTAAACTTCACTCACGTAAAACAGAAGAGAGGCAGAAGAATAGCCAAGGAAAAAGTTCAAAAAGCAAATAAAACGGGATAGATACAGAGATACAGAAGCAACCACACTCACTCCATTAGTGTTACTGACTCGCCTATTGTGTACAGAAAGGTGAAAGATTTTTCTTCGACAAAAACTCCTGTAGATATAGAATTACTGAATTAGAATCAGTTTTCACAGGGAAAGATTTTCACCACTGCTGCCAACCAGATCCAGGCAGAACTCAGTGAAACAACACTACCATTAAAATATATGGGTATCAGTTCTATTCATCCTCCGCCAAGGATCAAAACTTTTTCAAGATCCATACTGGCTCACCCACAATTATTAATTAATATTAGCTCTTAAGAATGCTAATTACTAAGGCCAAATTCGCTAAGGTGCTCTCCCAAAAACCAAAGTAGCAAAGAAAAACAATTTCTGAAGCATAAAAATAAGACAGCTGGGTGACTTAAACGTCTGAATTGATGTCTGCCAATACGAAACACCATCTACATCTACATTCAAGGGGCGCTTACATGTGACCATGAAAGAAACTAGATTAGAATATAATTTTACCCTAAACTTACTTTCCATAGCCTCATCGGTACGAAATCTTTCAGTTACTTTGTTTCCACTGTCAACATCACGGAGCTCCACCTGTGGCAACCCAAAGATAGCTTGAGATATACTAAAAAGAGAAGTGAACACATCTATATTCAGAAAGTATAATGGAGGGGAGATCATACAGCAGATGGTACATTCTTAAGAAGATATGTTTGTTGGTCAGTAATAGCCATACACTACAAGTATAGCATCTACCCACCAAGCAAACTAATTATCACAATTTCTTGTCAACACCCAATTACCAGACTTCAATAAACAGTGGAAGTGATCTCTAACCTATAAAATGAGCTTTCATCACTCTATCATGCCTCTCTGTGCTCCACTGAACTAGAGAAAACAAATTCCATTACACGATGCAGAATGTTCAAGCTAAAAGTATACGAAGAAAAGGAAAATCCCTGAATGTAGTAGGATTAGGGAAGCACGCGTTATTTCAGTACATGCATATTGGACCTTACAGGTTATAGCAAAATGAAAATTGTACAACTGACGGGTAAAATATTTAGTATCAAAGGTTTTAATACTTTAGTTATAGGCTTGAAACGGCTTGGGTATCTGCAGTTTACTGTAACCACACATATAACATATACTATCTTCTAACTTCAAAATTGGTATTCCGTAAGATACCTGTATTGTTGCTCCTCCTCTTCCCTGCTGTGTGTGTTGTGCTTTAAGAACCTAAAAGGAAAACCACATAAAGGTTGGAAGCATGAGAAATTAAGGTACTTTCGTACCGTACAACTAAAATTTCATGATCCTTTCGGTTTACCAAATCTGAAACGTCAACAAAATTATTTTTTGCTCTTCATTCTTTTTTATTTCATTTGTGAAATCCTTACAAAATGAAAAAAATCCTTACCTGATAAATACGTCCTGATGTAACACAGCTCCACATTGATTACATAATAAATGAAAGATATGTCAACGATTATGCCGCTAAAAGAACAAAGATATTATCTTAATGGGCGTAAATCATAGATTCATAATGGTACCTTTCCTTTGGATGATATTCCCGCTTCTTACCTGAAACAAACAGCTTGTATTATCAATACATATTACAATCAAACTATAAGTTATTCATAAGAAAAGTGCACAGTTGTAGATTGAGACTTAAGAAGCATATAAGAAAAATATTTAAGGCTCTAAATATACATGTCAAATGTGTAATGTACTAATAATTATAAACCCAGACCAGGAAAATAGCTAGAATTAAAATAAAATGTGGACATGTGGGTTTATTTCAACACATTACAAAATGTCATTTATGTCATATTTAGAATGAGCTAAAACTCATGGGGTCAAAACGACAAATGAATGAAAGCCTAACTCTGAACATAGACCACCAATTTAGACTGTTTTGAGATATCATCTAAAATGATTAAAAACGTAGACAAAATTTTTTGAAAAAAACAATGAACATGGAAAGTAAGGCAGGAAACCAAATGAAAAGAGCCTCGCCCTTGATCAAAGATAAACCAATCAAAGAGTTTGTAATGGTGAAGTTTTTATCCGCTGTTCTTGCAACGACAAAAGAACTTAAATTTCTATAACAACATTAAATACATACATGAAGTTTGATAAAGAAGAATGGGGTGAGCAAGACGTACATCAGTGCCTAAAACTTTAACACCACGGTGTTGCAAAGCAGACCATGGTTTATCAAATGTGCCACGCGGAAGCGATCTATTATTAGGTGAGATGATCTGGTGATTTTGTAGTGACACCGTGATAGTTGTGATGCTTCTGAAAGAAGAACAAGGAGAAGAAAAAGAAGACTTGTGAGTAAAGCTCTCTCCATATATATCACACATGGTACTCATATATGCTAATTGAGTATTAATTTGGAATTAGTAAGACAAGATAGAGCTTCAAATCTAACCTGATAAAGGGTCCCTTATAAACTGAATTTCCTGATAAACCAAGTCGTTTTATGTTCTGTAAGATATAACATATGAATCGAACAAATGAGTGTTAGTATTCTAGGTATTTATTGCGAATAAAGAATCATAAGAGTGGGCGAACATGTTACGCTATCTAGAATTTTTCAAGTTTGATGATTTTTATTTACAGCAGTAAGATGAGAATTAAATTAAAGTGGATGTTTACCAGATAATGAGGTATCTTAGTTTGCTGGTGTTTGAGTTCAAACTTTAAAACTTCTGTTGGTCTTTCTAAATCTTGAAGAGCTGCATGGTATCTTCGCCTGAAAATATTTATCAAACTCCTTCTCATCTTCATTCTCACTGCCTCGATAGCTGTCAAGTATTACAGGAAGATGAGCATGTAAGTGAGCTTAATGTTACTTATTGCCTAAAGACAATGGCAAAGTACATTCAACTCAGCGCTGCAAACTTCAAGTGGACAATCAAATACAAACAATAGTTAAAATAAACTGAAAACTCTACGTTATTATTTGCTAATGATGACTGTATATCCAAAGACAATCAATGGCGTTTATGTGTTTTACAAAAATGTAAGGCATACAAATGGCAAAGTAGAAGTATGTTTATAAGAAAGTGTATACTCAGTCTAACATTAAAATTTAAAGGTAGTCACTTTTACTCCGATGAACTAATCAGTCAAAAGATGTATGAGAAGATAATGTAGCTGAACCCACAGCACATTCAACGAATCTACAAATTATTCAATTGCACAGTACAAAAAACAAACGAACATTTGTTTTGAGAATTGACATAATTCTCCGATGAACTTTCATCAAACAGCTTATATGCAATAGTAAAAGCTTTGGACTTCACATGATAAATCCAAAAGATGTTATTGTATAGTTACATTTCCACAGCAACAGAATCGTGGATTCTAAAATAGGTTTGCTAATCCTTGTAAAAGAAAGTCTAGTTTCACAGTCAACTTGAAAGCTTTTGAACAAAAATAAGAAGAATTACTTGGGTTGGGATTCAATAAGTAAAATCACGAAGCAAATGCAAGAACCTCTTAGTCTGTGTTCCCTAACTATATACGGAGTACATGTTAATTAGAGACATTGGATATGAAAATGGATATCGATACAAATTCAGTTTCAGATGTTGTTTTCGGCAGGAAATCATAAACATAACTAAAAAGTAATATCAAAAGTAGAGAGTCAGTGGTGGGAGTAACAATTACCTTAGATGAATACCCAAATTTTGACAAGGAAGTTCTAAGGAGATACCAGTGAGTCGGAGATTCTGATAACCGAGCAGTTGTTTGCAGGGGAGTGAAAAGGGAATCGAGGGTGGAAAGGCCGACAAAAATGAAGACGGAGGAGTCTTTTAGTTTTGGTTAACGGCGCCGTCTTATTTCGTTTGCGATGCCAACATCTTCTTCTTCTGCCTTGTTCCCCATTATGGCTTACTTTTGCTAGAAACGTGCTTTGAGCCCTCTCAAAAATCTGCATCCCCTCCTTTAGTACCTCCAACTAGTAATGTTGGTGCTCCACTTAGTTTTCCAACTTTTTTAAATACTAAACTACCCTTATTTCATTAGTCCTAATCATTACATTAGTGTTAATAATAATTGAGAGAAAACTATATAATCAGTATTAAAATTAATTTTAGAGAGAGAAAATTAGATTTTTGGGTTGAGAGAAGAAAAAGAGGGGAAAAAAAGAAAAACTTGGATTTTTGGTGTGATTTGTGTGTTGTTTTGGGAGGAAAACATTGGTGAACCTCTACGTAAGAAACCTACGATTCCCGTCGCGAGAGATCCGGACATGGGAGATTCTTTGTCGCAACAAAACATTTTCACTCCACCGGAAACTCAAGAGCAAAATGACGATTTTGACGAATTTTATGTCCCAAATCTGGAAGATGAGCAATTGTATGATGAACCCAATACTTCTAATACACATGCATACTTCAATATCATGTTTAATCACCTTTCTATACCATAAATCGAGCTAAAGGTGAGACTTTTATGTCTCACCAGAGCAATATTCGACTCCTAATATGAGAGCCGAATGTCTGAGACCAAGAACATTTCGGCCCTCGTTGGGAGCCGAATGTAAAACTCGTATAAATATCTGAGGCAATATTCGGCTCCTACAGTTAGAAGTCGAAGGTGTATTCGGCTCTCAAGTCTTACTGGCCGAATGTATATTCGGCCAGCACGATGAACCCATCGTGTGAGCCGAATATAGACTCCTGAATTTGAAATTTAAAAATGCTTTACAGTGTCATATTCGGTTGACACGACAATTCCTATTAGGGGCTGAATGTTGTGATCGAGATACTGAGTTAGCTAGCTATTTTGTTGTGATCGAGATACTGAGTTAGGTAGCTATTTTTCTTTCTTGAGAGAAGCATATGTCAGACAAATGCTTCTTCTTGTTATTGATGATACTTTCTACATCTTGTGTTTTCCGCTTTGCAGATTCAAAGTTTACTCAGCAAGAGCTTCCAGCCTGCAAGCCAATTCTAACACCACAATGGGTAAGTCCGTTTAACTCAAACCACAACACCACAACATTCTTTTGGGAGATTGATTTATACGACTACTTCACTATCACTTCATGGTTTAAACTCCAAAACTACTCCTCCATTAAAGTACCTTCTCACAGGTACGAAATAACTGTTCATTTTATCTGCAAGTTTCCAGTATCAGATTTTAAACGAACAATAGAAGTAACCATGGTGTTCGTTTTGTTCTCAGGGAAATACAACAGGCCCTTGTAGAGATTGGAGATAAAGATCCTTCTTTTATTAGGTGACGTGAATGGATTGGAGCCATTGAGCTTAGCTTTGTTCTGGACAAGCTTCTTGGTGTAAGTAAACTACATTGCGAATAGATCTTTTAGGTGATTGGTAATTTGTGGATCTTTGTGATATGCATCACCTTTCACCATACGAAATGGATCATGGATGTTCAATATAAGTTGTTTATATTGGTTCAGAATTGTGTCAACCTTTGCTTCGATGGTCATGCAAATAATAACAACACATGCAAATACATTATTTCTTCCAGCTTTATGACCTGCTTTTCGTGACAGGTCGGCTGCAAAATCATGAACGTGAGATCTGGAGCATAGCTTCCTGAGAAATGTCGGGAGCTTGTGTTGCATTTCGAGACACAAGGAACCCCTGTAATGATTGGTTAGTACAAATGCTTTATTGTCCCATTGTTTCGGCTTACCTTGGAGAAATGATGTATGCTACGGTAACCATAAGAACATGTACTTAGGAGTTTTGTTAAATATTCATATAACTAACCAATCTAGCTTGAACTATGAATGCAGGTGGTGGTGTTCTTGCTTATATGCTCTTAGGAGTTGATTATAACGACGCAAGTGGGGATTGCGCATTCCTTATATTGGATCCTCACTATACTGGTGGTGACGATCTAAAGAAGATTATGAATAATGGGTGGTGTGGGTGGAAGAAGTCAGTTGATAGCAAGGGTAAAAGTTTCTTCTTACATGATAAGTTATATAATCTTTTGCTTCCATACAGACCAAACATGGTTTAATAATCAAGCACCAGTTGAAAACAATAATAAATGATCAATTTCATAGTTTTTCCTTGAGTACACCAGCAGCAGAGATACAACAGCTGAATTCTTGTATTGAGGAATCTTGTATTTAGTTTCCAGTTCCTAGTACAAATTTTCTGGGAACTAATCAAACTCCAGTAAGATGTTCCTATCAAAAACGTCGAGAAGGAGTTGGAAGCGCTGACGTATTTGAAGAGACAAATTTCTTCTTGGTAGAAGACAGTAGTGTATTTGACTCTTATTAAAATTGCAACTTAGGGGCCGAATTGATATTCGGCCCTAAATAAACAAACAATATAAGAGCCGAATGTACATTCGGCCCTAAACAAAAGAAGCAACTTACGGGCCGAATGTACATTCAGCCCTTTAAAAAAAAAAAAATTGGGAGCCGAATTGTTCTTCGTCCTCAAGAACAACCTACATTCGTCTCTTATTTTACAAAATTTTAGGGGCCGAATTCTAAACTGTTCATGCTCAAAAACACATCAAACCATCGATTTCATCCAAAATCAACAAAAAAAACATCATTCAAATACAATATTCAACAATGAAATGGGTTTACAAAATTATCTTGTCATATGCGCGATCTCCTCTCCTTCACTCTCAAATCAATTTTCTCGTTGTATTTCCAAAAGTGTGGCTTCAGTTGGATTGTTTGGGGATTTTGGAGGTTTTTTGTTGCGGCTCGCTTGTTGTTTGTTCTCACCATCTTATAGAAATTGCACGATGATCATATTTTTGTAAATCGACGATGTTACATGATTGAGGAAGAATTGAGGTTGTTTTTGCTTTGGAAAAAAAAAACAAAAAAAGAAGGTGAGTGAGAGCCAAATGAATTTGAAGATGAAGGAGAAAACAATGAAAATTTGTTTTGGATTAAGTTTATATGTGATGTGTTTAGTTAAAGGGTAAGCTAGTAATTTATATTTCTAATTGAGGGGTAACTTAGACAATTAATACAAAGGGTAATTTGGTAATAATGGAAGTAGCAGGGGATACAGAATTTTGAGAGGGCTCAAAGCACGTTTCTTTTGCTATGGCTCCGCTCAAAACAACTCAAATAAATGTGATACCCCATATCATAAAGTAGGTGTTAATAAGTGTTCTCACTCCCTCCTATTTATTTTTTTTTCGCGGGCATTACAGAAAGCCCAAAAGTACTGAAAAGAACACCCAAAACAAACTACAAAGACACTAAACTATTGAATCATGGACTTCTTCTAGCCTCAGCTGTGAAGCAATACATGTAGTTGGTGAGAAAGATATCCATTGACCGCGGATATTGTGCCTAAAGGCGTATTTTTCGAGTTGGTGAACTACTTTATCGGCGTCTCGCGGAATGAACTTGAAATCAACCTGAATAAAGGAACTAGCCAGCTGCCTAGTCTGATTTGTGAACCATATAATTCTCCAAGGGTCTCTCACAGCTGTACCCTGCATAGTATTAACCACCGTTTTCGCATCCCCTTAGATGATTACCCTTGAGAAATTCATTTCTTGCGCAAAGCGAATACTTGACAAGAAACCTGATGCTTCTGTTGTAAGTGAGCTGAAGCAATCTCCTTCAATTGTTTTTTCCGCAACAAACTTCCCTATATGATCCCTAACTCCCACAGCAACTACTACATATCCAATCCTCCAGGCCGCGTCCACTGTGATGCTTACAACACCCATTTCAGGGGGGGCATCCAATACGCACAGACAACATGTGTAGGTACAGGAACAACTGCAAACATTTGTTGCTTGTCGTCAGCTTCAAAATAATAAAACGTATTGAACCAATACATCCCATGACTAATCACTGCCTGGATGTTTATCCCCTTCTTCTCAAAGATCAACTCGTTTCTGGCCCTCCAGATTGCCCAAAGTATGCACGAACCCATATTGAAAGCATGAAATCATCTTTTAGACTTAGCCAACTGAGAACAAGCTCCTTGACATAGATGTTGTATGGATTCTGCAGTCTTAAACCTAGTGGACAGGCAAAAAGTATAGCCTGAGATAACTAGCAGTGGATGAAAAGATGATCCACGCTTTCCTCTGCAGCATTACACGATACACATTCTGGCGGTACATTCTCCAAGAATCTTACTAGCTTATGTGGAACCCTAATTCCTTTATGTAAAACCCTCCACATGAATGCATGAATTCTCGGAGCCATCTTACGCACACACCAAAATTTCTTCCAGGGAACACAAGTGTCATTCATTGAGGACGATTCTCCATTGTTAGCCGCCTGCATTTTCTGGAAAGATTGTGTTGTATAAACTCCATGTGTTGTGTGCTGCCAGAGTAGTTTGTCTGCATCCCCGTAGTTAATATGTACCTGCAAAATCAGGTTAGCTACATAGGTTTCAAATATACGCCTTACCAGGCTCTCGTCCCATTCTGCCTTATATGGCTTTAATAGCTCATTAACCCATTGTACCTGCTGATCCGCACCCATTTCTGCTTGTAATGAACCACCTGGTAGGTTAGGAATCCACGGATCAGTACACACTGTAATGACCCTTTGCATCCCTGTTTCAAAGGGTCCCTAACATCTGGAATAACACTCCATGTTGATGAGCATTTCTGTGGTTTTTTTCACAGTCCAAAAGGACCCATCTCTTAGGTACTTCGCCTTCAAAATCCTACACCATAAAGCCTCATCATCGTGCAAAAACCTCCACGCTAGTTTTGCTAGCAATGCCTTGTTGAGTTCATCCAAATCTCGAAGCCCTAATCCTCATTTTTGCTTACTAGTGATGAATCAGTCCCACCGTAGATAATGAAATTTTCCGTTGTTCATTTGAATGCCCCACCAGAAGTTCGTAATGATTTCAGTTAACTTACTCGTAATGCCCTTAGGGATGGTTGTTGTGGTCATATAGTACACATGTATTATGCTTAATACTCCTTGGATCAATGTGGTTCGACCTGCTGGCTTTAAGCAATTTCTCTTCCACTCTGAAAACTTACTTTTGAACTTGTCTACCAAGAATTGACGATGAGAACATTGGTTTCCTTGATGTCGAATCATAATGCCCAGATACTTCTCTTTTAATCCAATTCCTCTGACCCTTAATAAAGCTTTCACTTATTCTTGTCTACCTGGTGGCACAGTCTTGCTAAAATGGATATATGACTTGCTGTGATTAGCAAGGTGGCCAGACAACGCATGATATTGCTGAAGAATGAATGATATTGCGCCAATAGTAGCATCATTAAAAAACCCAAATAACATAACATCGTCGGCAAACATGATATGGGAGACAGCTGGAGCCCATCTGTTCAGCCTATACCCTGCATATAATCCTTGTCTCTCCATGCTACGCATAAGACTAGATAAAGAGTTGGAGCATAAAATAAAAAGATAGGGTGATAGAGGGCATCCTTGTCTCATTCTTATTTCCCCTATAAAGAAACCCTCTGTCTGTCCATTAATCATAATAAAAAAGAAGTGTTAGACACACAATTCATGATTAAGCTATGTGCATTCCCCCTGATTAAAAATCCCGCTAATACTTTACTAATAAAAGCCCAATATACTCTATCGTATGCTTTACTCATATCGAGTTTAAGCGCAAAAGATCCTGAGATGGATGAGGAGTTATTCATAGAATGAAATAGTTCTTTTGCAACTACAATGCATGTTATCAAGTATTTGTCTCCCGGGGACAAATGCTGATTGAGTTTGGTCTATAAAAGAGTCTAGGAATGGGCTAAGTCTAGTCGTAATGATTTTGGTTATCACCTTATACAAAACATTACAAAGAGCTATTGGTCTATAGTCCGAGGGTGTGGATGGATGTTTGACCTTTGGAACCAAAGTAAAGTGAGTGTGGTTCATACCTGGAGGAAAATACGCAAACCTAAAGCAGTCTTGTATAAGTTAAGTAATTTTAGCTCCAATAATAGGCCAACATTTCTTGTAGAAGATAGAAGGGTACCCGTCCGGCGCGGGAGCTCTGAAAGATCAATCTTCTTTATGGTGGAGTATACCTCCTCAGCAGTAGGTACAACCCCTAGCAATCGACAATCATCCTGCGAAATGACATTAGTGCAGTCTAAAGAACTTATGTTCGCTGTGACAGTTGGATCTTTAGAGAAAGTATCATGAAAATGAGAAACAAGCATTGTTTTAATACAGTAATAGTCTGCAACCCAGTCACCCTCATCATCTTTGAGAGCCATAATGTTGTTGTTACTCTTCATATATGTTGCCGAGAGATAAAAGGATTTCGTATTCTTGTCATTGGAAGGAACCCAATTTCTTTTATTTCTATGTTCCCAAAACATTCTCTCCTGCTTCATAAGAGTATCAATCTTTTGCAGCATTTTATTCTCCTCTTCTCTAATATCATACAAATGCACATTAGACTGCAATTCAACAACCTTTTGTTTCTCCTTTTCTAACTCCCTCGTAAGATGTACAAAAGTGTTTTTGCTCCACTCTTGAAGTTGATTTGTTATGCTACCATTTGAGGATTCCCAACCCCGATGAATTTCTTCAAGGAATTGAGGATGCTCAGTCCAAAAGAATTCAAATTTATATTGTCTACTTCGCTTTGGAGCTTTCCTCATTGTATTTAACAAAATAGGAGCATGATCACTGTATATGCGAGGAAGATGTAACACCGCAGCATCCGGAAATAAACATCTCCAATCAGAATTGGAGAGAACTCTATCCAATCTCTCCAATAATGGTGCATCCTGTCTAGCCCATTTGACCATGTAAAAGCAGGGACAACATAACCTAAATCAAGAACATCCCTATCCAGCACAAATTGTCTAAAGGCATTACAACTACTATCAGTATTACTAGACCCCCCTTGCTTTTCATGAGCATGCATTAGAACATTCAAATCACCTATCATACACCATGGGCTAGTAATATTGGCAATTAAGGAAGAAATACCTGACCAAAACCTATCTCTCAAGTTGTGAGCAGGTTGACCATTGACACAAAGGAGGTCCCATTGTGGAGAGTTCAGCTGCCCGGCTATGGTGCAATGGATCAAATTGGGCGTAGAGGAGTGCACAACCAGATCAATATTGTCCTTCCACAGTAATAAAAGGTCACCATTTCTTCCATGAGCGGAAACGAAATGGGAATGTCTAAAATTTAATAAGTTGCAAATACACACATTATTCATATCATTAAGCCGAGTTTTGGATAGAAACAATATGGATGGCTTGCAAGCACGTAGAAACTAGTTGAGGGTAGAAATTGTTGTCTCATTTTCTCAACCATGGCAATTCCACGATTGTAATAACATTTTTCGTGCAACTTTTTCGGAGAAGTTGCCATAACCTTTGGTGAAGCACTGGTGTTGAAGATTTTGGACGGACGGTGCAATCCATAGGAACACATCACTCCCTCCTAGTTAGATAGATGATATAATAATCGATTTTCAGTTGGTACTTGCACTTGCTAGCATTGGTGCTTTCTCACAAATTTTTAGTAAAATTTTATCATTTTACTATACAAAATCAAATGATTTGGTTTTGATTTTTTTTTTTTTTTTTGAGGAAATATTAATTGTAGCAAAATTAAAAAAAAAAAATTATTAAAAAAATAGTGGGGAGATAGACAAGGTTAATTCCCTTATTAACACAGTTGGTCAGCAAGGGCTTTTGCTACAAGAATATAGAAGGGCTTTTGCTACATCAACACACTCCACAAAAGTATATTCAAGTAGAATTTAACATTAACAACCAAATCAACCCAATCTCAATTTTTACAATGCAAGTTGAGTTCATTTTTGTATTATCATACAACTGAATCTCAACAACAATCAATGGATGGTATACAAATGGCAGACAAAAAGATGTAAATTTATAAAGTTCAAAAAGAGTAAGAAAAAATAAATTAAAATCAGTTCTCCTGCAGAAACCCCTTCTCCTCCAAATAAGATGCAATTTGTCCTGCCATGGCACTTGGACTGGGGCAATTTTCAGTATTTTGCTGCTGTATTTCTATCTGAAATGACAAAGAAACAAGAGACAACCAAAAAATTTAGAAAGACACTTCTTATTTGGGAACAAGAAAATTAAATACTACATGATAATTCAAAATATAGGAAGGTTAATAAATACAAATAGCTAGTGAGAGGTTAACTTGCGAAAGTGTCCTGTTTAAGTCCCTAATTTGGTTACAGAAAAAACTAAGATCGGTATATTGCCGCAAACAAATCGTAAACATATCACTTTTTGTACTACAAGTAGATTTTGTCATTAGCCCCATGTTATCTTGGGATAAACTTATCATGTCATTGCTATATGTTTTATTGGTACATTACCGATTCTTAATTGGACAAATTCCCTCCAACTATAAGATTTGGAAGAAGAGTACTTTCTTTGATAACTGGAGTAGTTGTATCAATGTGAGACTTGAGAGTCCACACTGACAAAACTAAATGCAACGTAACCAAGACAGAGGTTTTGAACAAAGGTTGCATAATGCCTTGACATACATGGGCATGTGTTACAGTCATACAGGAAAAAGTTGTTTGTATTTGTTTTACAAGTTCTTAGAATCCCCTTAATGTGGATTGCACAAGATGATTGTCTAAGAGAGAAAAAAAATGTAATTGACCAAAATTAGAAACTTCTAAACTGGAACGGTCAAATCACGAGGTGAAATTGTTTCTATCATTCTATTATTGTGCGACAAACAGAGAAGATCATTAGCATGCATAAACGATTCTAGAGCTGCATACCTCACAATTCAGAGGTGGTTCATATGGATCATCAATCCCTGTAAAACCTGCATATTAGTAACAAAAGTGTGTTAGCTGTCTGCACCCTCAAAAAGATATCTAAAGCAGCAGAACAATAATATCACAGACAGCCATTAGCACTTCCAACAATAATCATCATTAATATTGCCATCATCGCAACTCTATCTCAAGTCAACAATTTTGGTTGGCTGAATGAAACCTAATTTTCTATTCATCTACATCCTTTTCCCATTACTAATCTACAACTCAAATACACTGCGGCACACCCGTTTTCATTTCAAAGCAGATATGGCAGAACTCCAATGTTTTCACGAATGTTTTTTTGTATTTTCATTTCACATTCCACCTTCCAAAGTTCTTTGAATCATCAGTCTAACAGAATCCCAATGCTTAGTTGAAGAAATACTGCACTTTATTGCAAACTTGTAACAAGATTTACACAAGATATTCTCCATTATTTACTCTTATAAGCACAGATTCAAAACGTTTCTTCCATCATTAGTCATATACCATATAGCCTTGTTTTGCATTCCACTCCCTTATCGAACTACTACAGCACCACAATAACCACAAACTAAAAAAATAAAATAAGGTGAAATAAATCCCTTAGTTACTGATTTGACGTTTACGTATAGAAGGTTCATGTATCTTTGTATGGTCAAATCTTCTAGGAACCCAAAATAAAATGCCTCAGTTACTGATTTGATGTTTTCGTATTCGTTTCTCTTGGTAAGGCCATGTCTTCTTATAAATACCTAACGGTTATTCACTTTCCACTTGCTATTTTTCAGAGACCTATAAGGGAAACCAAAAACTTGGGGACACTATAGTTTTGCTTCTACTGATTCTAAATGTGGCATCGGAATCATTTTTTATATAACTAAAAGAAAGAAACACTATACTATAATGATAAATCCACCTTATACTAATGCTTCATAACTGTAAATGCATGATTCTGGTCTAGTTGTCATCTTATTCTCACCTATATGAGTACGTAACTGTAAATGACGGTAGTTTAGTGCAAACTAATATCAAAGAGCTTTTTCAATGGGGTGCAAGAGAATTCATTTCCTCAAATAGTTGGTGGAGGTCATATAACTAACTTAAGCTTGTGAACCAGAAATGATGACAAGCACATGAATCATGTCCGCCAGAAAAGAATCAGATTGCAACAAACTCACTTTCCTTATTCTCATGATCTCTTACTGAAATTGTGTCGCAACAATTATAACTTCAGTTTTATATTCTACACTTTATTCATTATAGCTGAAGCATGTAATTTATTCAGCGACGATTACCATTATATTGTAAATAAAAGCCAACGTAGGGAATGACTCCTTTTATCATCTTGAAAACAACGAAAGAAATTCAAGGACGAGAAAGCTCTTAACGATGAGTCAGATATTCCAAGCTAGACCGTAATTTGCCAACAGCCTTATAAAGTAACGGTGTTTCTTAAGGACGGGTGTTTCTTTGCATTTGCATATGTCATACTATTAGAAAAACTATGCACTCCTATTTCAGGATATAGTAATAAGTTTATACCTTTGATTTTTCCTGCACGTGCAAGCTTGTAGAGGCCTTTCGCATCCCTTTCCTCACAAACTTCTAGAGATGTATTCATAAAAACCTGTTAAAGTAGGTTATGAGTCCACATCCCAGCTTCAAGAATCATTCTTTTCAGTTGGGTAATGAAAGTTATGTTAAGAAGCTGTGGAAACTCTCGCCTCAATAAAATTATTATCTTGCATTAGAGCACGGCAAGCATCGCGATCCCTTCGGTACGGAGAAATTAAACTAGCAATACATATTAAGCCCGCATCAGCGAAGAGCTTTGCCACTTCTCCTGTACACCACAAAGATAATCAGATCGGAAGTTAAATTTAAGATGTTAGGCACGTTTTAAGTAAAAGCAAATACATACCTCAAAGATAACCAACATGCAAATCAAAGTTCAGAAACCTGGGAACATGACTACCATGATACTTTCTTTTTCTTCTTTTATGGTTAGAATATAGTATACTAGTGCTTTGGAATTCTTACCAACCCTGCGTATATTTTCTGCACGATCTTCCGCTTTAAACCCAAGATCCTTGTTCAATCCGTGTCTAACGTTGTCACCGTCAAGCACGTATGTGAGCTTTCCTCTGTTGTGCAGTTCTCTACCTAGTGAGCATGCTACCGTACTTTTTCCTACAAGAGAGGAACCAACTCTTTCAGAAAGTGATGTAATGACGCATATATTTTAGTAGATTATAAAGCTTCAAGGCTGTCAAATTGTAGTGAAGTTTAAGGACAGAAAGAATAAGATAGAA
>JAJJMA010143745.1:11450-39275 GCA_023529015.1 Papaver nudicaule
GCACTCAAAATCACACTACGCACAATCAAGATTTGCAAAACCTACTTTCGGAATTTTAGAAAACCAACATAACAATTGCTCAGTGTTACCCAACCTTCTGTTAAGATCAAATGATTTGTTTGTATCAAATCAAACAATAAATTATTAAGATTAATAAACTGACTGTAAGGCCTCTCTGAGAATTAATGGATATTGGGATTGGAAGGGATAATTCTAAGGATTAGTTAGTATATCCCCGATAAAAGAGAAAGAAAGAAAAAAAAAGTGTAGAAGTAAACTCAGCCGTTGGTTAGGATTATGTTAGGAACATGGCTTCATTTCCCAACGACGTGCTCGATAGTAGATGACGGTTCTTTTGGAAACGGAGTTACATTGGAAGATTTTGTATGCGACTCCTATACGAGTTCTTTGTAAATTGTAATCCTAACCGGCCCACTAAAAAATTGAATTTGTTGGCCGTGAAGCGTGAACGTTGGTGTTTCATTTACGTTGTGAGATACGACGTCGATTGTTCGTTGAGGCAGTGCCTAGCCCACTACAACAACTAGAGAAAAAGACTACGATAAAGAACAGGGATTGAAAATCTATTCTATTATATAAAGCAAAGACCCCCTAATGAAGCTGTAATTTTTTTGGACGATTTTGTCCCTGCTTTACATTTCACATTTACATTTTATAAAAATCTCTGAGGGTTATAAAAGTAATTACAGGCTAACAATGTATTTGGGTGAAAGATGGTCCAAACTCCAACGAAGAGAAAAAGGGTCCATGGTTAATTGGACTTTAGACTCAAGTGTGAGGTTTGGGGGTCCAACCGATGTGTGAGTGAGTGTGACCATAAGACCATGGTAAAAAATAAGCGCACGCACATGGTGCGTGCAGCTGTACTAGTAATTTAAAAAATGAACCAGCATGTCACGAACTGAATTTATACTTTTTTTTGATAAATCAGGGTTAAAATTTTTATTAAGAAAGAAAAGTGTAACAACTTAAGTCCAAATACTTAAGCCCACGATCCTATATAGTAGTTACAACAGAATCAACTATTGCACTCCATAACAGCATCCCAATTGAGAATCAAATCTCTAAAATTATGATATCTAACCCAGTTTGGGATTGAGCCCCATTGATACAATCTTCTCTTTATTTCAATAATGAGCTCATCTAAATCTCTCCCCCTCTGTTTAGCCATTACCCTCCTATTCCTCTCAGACCAAACAGTCCAGACAATGGCATATGGGAGTAATGTCCAGATTTTCCAATTGAGTTTACTGCTCTTCTTGTGTTGCCAATCCATAAACTGCAATTTTATATTAGATCAACCAGTACTTCCAAGTTTAAATACGGAACGGCAGACGCATCGCGCGTGCAGTAGTAACCCTTGAGACATGGCAGGAATTGGCAGTGGCGGTAGGTTGGTGGTGCCGATGATGAGAGCATGCCGTGAACTTTTCTGATATGAAATAGTGAAGTATAAAGAAGACTGGTGCCCCAAGTAGAAGACGTGTCTGCTTCAGCTCTTTCTCGCCTTTATGAACAGGTTGCCCTGAGTGCTGATTGTCGGGTGCTCCAGTAGTTCCAGTTTGAATCAAATGGCTGCCTCCATAACCCTTGTTGAGACTGACGTGACTGCCTCCAGTAATTCTGCCTTTGAACTTCTTTTTGCCTCCTTTCTTGTCGTATTGTCGGATTTGCTTGTATCTTCTTGTAAAATGCTTAAAGCACTATTATTAATAAAATATCGAGTTCTCACTAGTGCAAATATGAGTGTTTAATGTAATATTTATGAGATTATCACACCCCCACACTTACATTTTGCTCGTCCTCGAGTAAAACAAAAATAAAAAAATAAAAATCTTAATTAACTCAGTTTCGTCGAGTATACGATTGCACTGAGCATGTGCAACAAGCCTTTGAACCCCTATACGTCTATAAAGGACGAGTTATAGTCTTGTGAGGGCTTACTTAACTAGAGGTATTCCCACAAAACCTTATTCCAATATCCAAAGATTCTCCAAAAATATGTAATATTTATGCGCTCATCAGTTATAAAAAAAGGTATCATCAATGGTGATAGTGGGATTTTTTTCTTTTATATTATCCAAGTTATGACAATTTAATCTCATGCCTTGACAAGAAGCCCATGCGCTAATGGATGCATCGTCTTCTTGAAGATTTCAATGACCTTGACTGGCCTGAAAGCATAAAGGAAATGCAACGGAACTGGATTGGAAGGTCAGAAGGGGCGGAGATGGGATTCTACGAACTTGATCATGAAGGTCAGGAGAAGGAAATATCAATCACTATTTATACAACCAGACCAGACACCATATTCGGAGCAACGTACGGAAGATTCAATTTCTTTTATTATATGTGTATATATAGATAGTGTTGATAGAAACTTGCATAAAGAAACCTATCTTACTGCTACCGAGACTAATGTGTGATATACGATTTCCGTCATTGTCTTTGCCTACAGATATCTTGTTGTAGCTCCTGAACATCCTCTCCTGTCGTCGCCGATATCTGAGGGGCAGAAAAAAAAGGTATATGTTTATCAGCTTTTGGATCCAGTTCATTCATTACATATTCTTAATTTGGGACAAATAAGAGGGGGACTAACGTGTGAGTGCAGGTGGAGGAGCGTATAGTGAACTTGCATCAAGAAAGAGTGATATTGAGAGGACTGAACTTCAGAAGGAAAAAATAGGTGTCTTTACTGGTTCTTATGCTTGAAATCCAGTTAACATGGAAGTTATTCCAATCTGGGTTGCAGATTATGTTTTGGAAAGGTTACCTTATTTATCCTTTAACTTCTTTTCATACTTTTGTTTACTCTTCTCCACCTGGCATATGCTTGTGCATGAGTAGTCTGGTCTGCCACTTGCTATTGAGCTGTATATGGTGCTGTTTTATTTGCTTCCACTGTCTAGTACAAGTTTGATTTTTTTGCTTTAATTGAATGAACCAGTAAATTTCTTAATATCCATCTTTTGCAGTTATGGCACTGGAGCAATAATGGTGGTACCTGCACATGATTCTCGTGACCATGATTTTGCAATGAAATATGATGTACCAATTTGTTGGGTTGTGAATCCAGTTGATGTTAACTTGCTGTTTGGAATTGTGTAGTTTGACGTATATGGTAAATCACTCTTGTTTTATTAGTATATTCTAGTTATCTTTTGATTTCAGGTGGCTACTGACTTTGACGTATATCGTAAATCACTTGGGTTAACTACCTGCTGTGTATATGGTGGATCTCCTTACGATGCTCGGGAAGTTGCACTAAGTAGGGGGTTTGATATTGTCATTGGAACTCCTGGAAGGATAAAGGTAGTTTTTCTTGTTCATAGAAAATCCTTGTGATATGATTATTATGCTGACTACATTCAGATTGCATCTTCCACCCTCGCAAACATTGAGGTTCCAATTCATCTTCTATCTTCTTTCCATTTTTATTTGGTTTAAATTTTACACTATTGCAGAGCTTCACATATCTTGCATTGTCTTGGAGGCTTTGCATTTTTGTTCTTTTCCTGCAAATAATACTCAAAGTAACTTAATAGTAGTTGGGGGTATAGCCTTGGCACTAATCTTACTCTGCGCTGCTATAACTTATTTACTTATTTAGTAAATCATAAATTCATTTTTTCGTGGCAGGGTTGGTTACCAGCCTTATAAGCAATTGAGGATACTAAGTAGCTTCTAATAATTGCTATAGTTGCATCTTACGACACCTTTGGCGCCGCACTGGTACGGAGGCAATCGAATTTCCAGTTAATATATCTTCTGATTGCATAAGTATCTCAATTGTGAAGCTTTTAAAAAATTTGTAGGAACTGTCGGTTGGAAGCGATAGTAATGGTGGAGTTGTAGCACTTCTTGATTACGGTTGGCTCATTGTGATGATATTTAGCTTCTTCTTTTCTGTGTGTATAGTTTCTTGAGCTTTCCGATTTTTTAGAGATAGAAGTTTTGTTTGCTAGAATTTTAATGGCATATTAATCTGTAAATTTAGGTGGCTTAGAAAAACTTAGAAGATGTGTACATACAACAATGTTGAAGGAGAAATGTATTTGTTCCTGCGTATTCATCGTTTATGAATACTTATACAGATTTTATAATACATACATGTAAATGTAATACTGGAATATACCGAAAATACAGATACAGATTTTATAATACGTATTTTGTACAGATTTTGTAATACATTTTTTTAAAAATTTATATTACTTATTTTGCAACGGATATAAGCGTGGGTGAAATTAACATTGCAGCGTATTTAACGTTGCCACGTTATTTAACGTTGCTTAAATTATGCAAAACGTTGTTTTAAATAAAAAGAGCAACGTTACTTACGTTACTTTAAATAAAAAAGAGCAACGAAAGAAATCATTGCTTTTAATTAGAGCAACGTTTTCATACGTTACCAAAATTTTGCAACACCGTATTGGCAACGTTTAGTGTTGCTTTAATTTTTTGCAAATCAGTCATTCTGGCGTAGTGAAATAGCCGTAAAAAGAAACAAAAAGGGAATCATCAAAAAAAATCCATTGAGTATAATAGAGGTAGGATAAACCTGAGGAGTTCGCAAATAGTAAACAAATTATTGGCCCTGGTGTACTCGCTGAGCATATATGCGGCAATCTGAGCACAATTTACTAAACTGAGAAGAGGGTGATCTATGTTCAAGTTGGTCTCCAAGAAGCCTTCCATTGCAGACCGAGTGTGAAGAGATCCTTGATGGCGTTTCTATTTCCTTACAAAAAAAAAATAGGCCTCAAATTGTTCATGTAATTGTAAAACGTTAGTGAAGACTACAAATACGTTTTATCCTGAGGATTTTAAAGTCGGTAAGTTTGTTTTTTATCTAAATTAATTTTTGGTTTTAATTTTTTTGTTTTATTCGCAACATTTACATTACCTTAGGAATAAGCAAATTTAGGATGTTCAAAATTTAGATTATGCAAAATTTTAAATGTAAAGCACACTATTAGATATGTGCATGTTAACAAGATTATTATGTGCCAGAGATTTGGTTCATTTCGTTTAAAGTAAGTGAGAGTCACATTAGAAATGGAAAGAGAGACTTCAATTATATCTTGGTGATGAGACTCTACATACAAGGCACAAAGATGCATGTTGGTGGAATATTGATGTCTGGATTGAAGCAATTTTTACTACATAATGCGCATAAAATGTTAAAGTAGATACAACGTCAAGGAGTGTTTGGTGTGGAAGCTATCCAATGTCTCTTTCCAAATGCTAGCTCAGTGGCCAGACTTGGTTTTCTCGAAGCGTTAAATGATTTACAAGCAGCGCTAACAAAACAGGGCCTGCAATTTTAGGCGAACTTTACATAGGCCTAGGTGAATCCTCTGTTAACAAATAAACTTGTTTTTTTATTTTTATTTTTTTGGAATCTTGGAGGTAAAAACTGTAATTTATTTTCATCATTTGCTTATGTTTTTTTTTCTTTTTTTTCCTTAAATGGTAATGTATTAAAGCATGCCAATTTATAGTATTGGTGGTATACTTACTTCTGTATCGGTGAACCTTTCTTTCACTAGAAACACAATGTTTTTCCAGTCATTGAGAAGTACCAAACAACTAAGCCTGGTGATGGTTTCCAATTATTGAGAAGAATAATGATTTTCTAGTCTTTGTTATCTTAGAGGATTCAACAAGTGTGTAAAACAAGACATAACATTGTTGTCATGTTGTATCTAGATCTTTGGAAATGATGTTATGAAAGAGAGGATACCAAGAGATACCACTAACTAAACGAATAGACAAATCCTTGGACTACCGCACAAATCATTAGCTAGCCAAGGACATCCTGAGTAGATCTGTATTTCGAGATCAAATCTTTATTGCAAGATCAAAATTCTTTTAAAGACAAAAGTTTTCTTAGAATTTACCCAAAGTTGTTTCATGAATAACTTGCTTTTTCTTTAATTATACCAATAAGAGAAATATAATGCGGAATAAAGTAAAACAAGACACACAAAAATTGTCAACGAGGAAACCGCAATCCAGCAGAAAAACCCCGGGACCTCGTCCAGTTTTGAGCATCAGACAATATTAAACCGCTAAAAGCACTAGTCTACTATCAGACTTCGGACTGGAATATAGCTAAGACCAAACAGACCCTCCAAGTGATTCAGTAACCGTCGTATCCCTTACGTCTCTTGGCTCCCGCAAGAGCCTACACACTTTATTCCCGTAACTGACGTCCTTTACAAGCCTAGGAGTTGTTTTACCCGTTGTTAAAGGATCTTGTACTCGATCTGTCTTGCAACAAAGAATACTTAGGTTTAGTACTCGATCCGTCTTTCAATGGAGAATACTGAAAAGTGTCTTCCGTTAAATGATTAATCAAGGTTAATGGAAAACTTGATTTTTCCCAAAAGAACTTACAAGAAGTTATCAAAGCAAATTTGTACAACTAGGATTCACACGTTCAGAAACATAACTGTCTAACTTGTACATTTAGGGTTAACACGTTCAGAAACTTAATCGTCTCTACCTCATAATGTCAATCTTAACACGAGGTCTACATCAATTCTTTGCGGAACTTCAAGATTGAAAACGAATAACGTTTGAATCAAAGTTTATATCGTTGATTTTAATTCTTTATAATCTTTATTTCGACAAACCTAAGTTGATAGATTGAAATCAATAAAATCTAGGGTATTATAAACGATAATCCTTGATTGTTCTTATAGAGAAAGAGAAGAAATTTATAATAGCCAGGGAATTATGATCAACCTAGATACAGTTTTCAAAACTATCACGAAGATAGAAAAACCCGTGCTTTACGATCCCAAGTAAAGTCTTTAAAATCTCACTCTAGTCCGTGAAGAACAAAATAGTTGAAAACAACCTTATGAAGCACACATAATATTTTTCAAGGGATGAATTTTTTGTGCTACATGAATCCTTTGTTTACAGTAAATATCCAAGGCTAGATTGCTTAAAATTCAAGCAACTTTAGCTTTGGGCCATGATCGTGAGAGCAAGTCCACTACTTGATTTGGTCAAGGTATCCACCTTGTCTAAGAGACTAGACGTAATTTTTTTGACTAAAATAACTTTTAGTCGCGTTTTTGGTGTGAGGTTCGTGATAGATTCGCGAACCATTAGCCAACGATTTTTTAAGCTTTAATATTTCGCTCATAACTTATTCGTTATGTAATGGAATTGAGTGACTAATTGCTCGTTGGATTCGTATCTCCATCAAATACAATATCACGACCTTCCCAAGGTCGATGATCATTCTCACTAATTATGCTGGATTTATTTCTCCTCGAGGTATATATACAAAACTGTATTTTAACCGTCGTAGGTATTGTTTCAATGAGTGAGCACTTTGTTTCGATAGATATAATAATACGAATACAAGAGTCCGAAGGAGTCATCTTACAAACTTTTTTGACGAGAGTACAAATAATATGAAGCGAATAAGCTCCGATCTTCAGTCTTCTTTGGTCTTCGTCTCAACACCTATATCCTAGTCTGAGAATGATATTGTAGACTAAATCAAGGATTGTGTTTTGGTAACTAAGCTTGAAAACAGATTTGACATACCAACGCCAGTGGGTTCAACCAAGCAATGCTTTAGAGTAAGGGCTATGGGGCTTTCAAAATGAAAGAGTGTGAGAAAATGGGCAAATTTGCTTCCACTATGGGTAGAGAATGGACCACTTTCACCCACTTTTCCACTAAAATCTATCAGCCACTCTTTCATATGAAAGAGTAGGTGAAAGTCTTCTCTAAGCGTCAAAAGTTCAGCCGCTTCTAGAGAAGAGGCTAAAGTTTAGCCGTTTTTTAAAAAAATGAAGAGAAGAGGCTAATGTTTAGCCGTTTTGAAAGAAAATGAAGAGAAGAGGCTAAAGTTTAGCCGTTTTTGGAAGAAAATGAAGAGAAGAGGCTAAACTTTAGCCGCTTTTGAAACAAAATGAAGAGAAGAGGCTAAACTTTAGCCGTTTTTGTGATTTTTTTCTTGAAGCGTCAAAAGATTAGCCGCTTAGACCCTTATTTTTTGCCTCCCATGGTCAGTTTTACACACTTTCGGTTAGCCTCTCTTTCAAAATGAAAGTGATAGAGTGCAAAATCACTCTACCCATAGCCCTTGCTCTTAACAAAGTTGCTCAGAGGATGCTAACCAAAAGCTTACACCGGTATGTGTTATACAGTTTTGTTTTTCAAAGAATGGACGTGTTTAGTACTTCGGCGAAAGACTCCTTTTACATTTATAAGGCAAAAGAGTAAAATCCATCAACCCACTTTCAAACGGATCATAAGAGAAGAAAAAACCATCCACAAGACCTGATAAAGGTGCAAAGATAAAATCTCGTACCGCCAAGTCAATCAATAATGCAGATGCCGCCACCTCAGATTGATCCATCCAAGCAATGTACTCGAAAACGGAATAGGCGTCGACATCAATAACTAATACATATTCTTATTTACCTTTATCATTTTACTCTTGTATATAACAGACGTATCAGAGAACCACATCACGCTACGCTTCTAAATGCAACACAAAGACCTCATAGGATTAGGCACCAACTGATGAGTGTTACATGAAAGAGACACACATCATTTCATCCTCTTCAACAATGTTTCATGTTCAATTGAAAGACATTCAACACCATCCTTATACCCGAAGATCCACAAATCGTGAACGATTGTGAGATTCTAACCAAGCATTACCAACGCATTCATCCAGCTGCATTTAATATATAAATGTCAAACTCGAAAATAAGGATATGAACCCTACTTATAGGTCATATTCTAGCCAACTACATTATACATATATAAATTTCAAACTAAAAAATAAGGAAATAAACACTACTCTTTTGTCGTGCCTCTAGTTCGACAACAAAGGAATCTTAAAAACCCACACAGTCTTTATAGCGGTGTTAAAATGTTCAACGCCAAGTAACTTTACGCTAGGTATAACCTTTCTTTATTTCACTAGACCTTTCAAGTGGCAAGCGCGAAGTAGATTAAAGGGACCCCAGGATAAAAAATGCATTGGAAAACCAACTCTAAATTGTTCCATATTGACTAGGATAGTATATGAGCTACATTATAGTCCCAGACGGTTTTGCACATCAACTTAGACACATCAAAATATTTAAATAAAAACCCTTACTACATTGCGTCTCTCTAGTCAAAACACTAGACCAAATCTTTGCAGACAGAAAACTGTGCCCACAACAAGTTGCAGAGCCACGTTGTGAAGACTTCAAATCTTCTTCGACACCTGAACTGAAAGTTAACCAATCACCTGTTGAAGAAAACACTTCATCCGCAAATTTTCAAAAAAAATTGCAAAAAAAAAAAAAGAGAGAAGGAATATTGTAGAAAAGACAAATAGCAAGAAGACTCTAAAGACCACAAAGTAACAAGATTCTCCAATCACAACAAACTAATGGAAAAACTCATAAACTGAAAAGTATAAGTATTTCTGCCAGTCTTTAAAGATTGAAGATAAAAAGAGTTGAAACCACAACACGGTGTAAACAAATCAGGGAAAATTTCTTTAATCTACTTAAAAAATCTTTGATGTATATAATGGAAATTGTGTGATCAAAATACCCCTACTAAGGCTCATTAGTGCCGCCGTTGGAGACAACCTTTAGAAGAAGCTAGGGAACAATAAATGAATTTTTGATTCCTTAAGAAGACCAAGTTTAAAACCAGCACGAGCACATTAACATCTAAATGATTTTTCCCTCCAAATTGCAAAAATCTTCAGTTGAAGAACTTTTTTTTTTTTTTTTGCATGCATACCAACTCTAAACATAGTAGGGTATATACAAACCACTGCGATCATCCGGCAGTGTGAGGTTTTCAACGAGCACTGCTACGTTCATCCAACAACAGCTTCTCGGGAGGTCACCTATCTCTGGACTACTCCCACCCAAGCACGCTTAATTGCAGAGTTTTTTTTTCCAACTTCTGAGTTATTTATACTTGAAAAGGCCTCGGTGTTAGGAAAGGACAAACCACTACTTATATTCCATCGTTTGGCGAACCCTACATGCTGAATCGGGGTATTACAATACCACCACCTTTAAATTGGAGTCGTCCTCGGCTCCAGAATATATTTTTCAAGCCCAGATCTTCGACGTTCCCTGCCCCTCATGAGACGAGCTACCTGGCACACAACCCGTCGAGCGTACTCCCACCCTCGACATGTGAACCGTCGCCGACTCTGATGCCATCTGTAACGACCTGTCCCTTTGCCGAAATGGATTATAAGTAATGGCTTGTACTTTCCATACACCGAGGCCTTTTCAAGCATAATTAACTCAGAAGTTGGAAAAAAAAACTCAGCATGCTCGGACAGGAGTAGTCCAGAGATGGGTGACCTCCGGGAAAGCTGTTGCTGGATGACCGCAGCAGTGCCCGTAGAAAACCCGCAAGCTCGAGTTTTTTTTTTTTTTTTTTAATCAGAATCAACAAAATTACAAGAATTAGACGGAAGCCTGGCAACAAGCTGGGCTCCAATCCCTTTTTGATTATACAAATATTGTTTTTTTTTTTTGTTTTGTTTTGTTTTTTTCTTTTTCATTATTTGAGAAGATAAAAGAGATTCAATCATGTTTAACGACTAACATTTTGATGAGACTGGTGTACGAGGATTCTAGTTTTCCAAAACCGTTGCCTTTTCTTACGCTTCCACTTATCTCTCCAGAAAAAACTAGCGTGTAAAGTGAAAGCGAGATATATACGTTGTTTCAAGCAGCGCTGGAAAAATTGAAATAATGCAAACAAGAATATTTCAACCATCTACCAACCATCGGCTATATCAACGGTCTTATTTCTCCATGCCTTTTCATTCAGCGAAGAGGTGATGTTCCATTAGAGCATCTCCAACAGTGGGTGGAAAAATTCTTATGTGGAGGTCTTATTTAGACCTTTATTTTGAAGGATTTATGTGGGTTAACCTTAAAACTAGTAAACTATCTCCAAGAGTGGATGTTATAACATTTAGGATATCTTATGTGGATAAGATCTTAACTATTTTATTTTATTCAAAATAATTATTAAAGGAAAGAAATTAAAATTGAGGGTCTTCCGAAAGTCTAGTTAAGACTTTCTCTAACACCTTTTATAGTTCATGTCATCACTTCTAAACTTAAATACCCCACTATTGGAGATTCATTTTTAAAAATATTAGCAGGTCTTAGATCTTACGTGGCAATAAAAATTAAGACCTCCATCCACTCTTGTAGATGCTCTTAGGCTCTTTCTGTGTGTAACTGGAACTCACCATAAGGTTTAGTAGGCTCTCGCAGATAACCGAAAGAACCCCAGTCGACTCACACGGCTGACAAGAACTAAACCGATAAGTCTGGCTTTCTAAGATATAAATATCTTTCTCCTCCCGCAGAACAGGTTTTTCTCTCGAAGCTCGACTGGGAGTCTGGGAGAGCTTAAAAAACCCTAGAAAACTTCTTCAATATTTGTGTCTCTGCTGAGACATCCTTGGGTTCTTTAGGGTTTTGATTATACAGATATTGGGGTACTTTTTTTTTTTCTCGTCTCCAATTTCAAGCTTATTATCTGCAGTTAGCTTAATTCGGTTAAGATTTGGACGAAACGATGGCGGAAGAAAGTAGAGTTCATCCCGATTGTAGAAACGCATCGAATCCTTATCACGAATGCGTTGAGTTTTGCTTCCTAAGAATTGCTGAAGTGAAGGAACGATTAGAACAATCAAAATCAGGTAAATATCTCACCCCAAAACCCTAATTTCTGTTGGAAAATTTCTTTACACACGTGCAATCTGAATTGGATTTAAACAATTTACTTAAAATTTGAGTGAAATTGAATTTCTATCTCCAGTTTCAGTGATATATGTGCATCCGTAGTTGAGAATTAAGAAAAAAGAAAGTTCTAAAGTGTTGGGGAGGATAATTAGGGCTTATTTTATAACATGGATTGATTGATTTGGTATAACCATATTCAAACAGCATAAAAGGTTAGATTTTTTTTGGATAGTATTGAGTGTTTAAGTGAGATGGGTATGTGGAAATCTACAAATAAAAGTTGATTTTAGGTTTGTGTACAATTACGATTTAGGGGTACTAGTGTTATATTGGGGATATATATAGATATTGCACTTTTATGGGATTATATTGCTGAATCAGAATGAATTCTGCTATGACTTAGATTGGTCTATTCAAATAATTTGCTCTACTCATGTTTCCATGTTTGCTCAACCTCTCAATGTTGCATACCCTTATGCAGAGCTTAAACAAGCTGGTACGGCTGGCGGTCATGTCCATCAGGACGAGGATCTTCATGACCAAGGAATTAGTCAGGAAGAACATGCTGACAAGGAGGACGATGATCATCCTGTCGAGGAGGTAGATTATGCTAACCTCACCCCACGGCAGAAAAAGTTGTTCGACCTGAGGCTAAAGATGGTAATCACAATGTTTAAACTCATGATGTAACTATCTTTTAAATTTTCTAATGTCCTTACTGTGAGCTTCTTTCCAATTTTTGGTTTTTGCTACTAATTTTCATACTTCTGTTGCATTCTTCTTCCAGAATAAGGCAAGAAAAGCAAACCAGACGGCCATGGTAGCTGAAAAGAAAAAAATTGAAGCACCTCAGGAGACAAGGGGTATTTCTAAACAAAAATGGATGGAGGATAGGAAGAAAAAAATTGGAAAATTACTAGATTCAAATGGCTTGGATATGACAAAGGCATACATGCTTGATACGCAAGAGGCGGCGGAGTCAAAATATAAAAAGTGGGAAAAGGAACCTGCTCCTTTTGGTTGGGATGGTAAGCTTCTAATATTCAAATACTTGTTTCTGTTATATCTGCATTTGTCTCTGATAATATTATTATGCATCATTCATAATCTTTAGAGGATATTATTTAGAGGAGGATAACTACCCATCCTTGGTTGCTTCCTTTTAATCTTTATGTGAAATGTTATAAGAGCATTTCCGATGGATAGTGTCACTCCTTCAAAATGAAGGAGGGACTACCATTTTGATCAAATTAGATGCTACTATGGGAGACTATCAATCCCCTTTCACCCAAAACTCTTTCATACATGCTTGGTAGTGAAGACTACCAAAAAACGAAATAAAACATCCAAAAAAAAATCTGATTGTTAAATTTTTTTGTTTTGAAAAAGTCCAAGGAAATTTGATTTTTATATCTAGTTGTTTTGAGAAAATCAAGCGACGGCACTTGGAGTGCCGTCCAAACTAAAATTCGTTTTTTTTTTTTAATTAATAATTCAAACTTATTACACTAAAAGTTTCTCTCTGTGTAGTCTTTCTTCACTCTTTCACCATAGTGGCAAAAATCCACTTTCACATCTCCACTCTTTCATTTTGAAGGAGTTCGTGGGGAAACCCACTACCCATAGGAAATGCTCTAAAGGTCTATAGCGTATGCTTAACAGATTTATGCGAGGGCTAAGAAGTAGTAAGAATGAGTTAAGGAGTTTATATACCTCTACCAGTCAACATTTGGCCCTTAACTTATAATGAGTTTTCTTGTGCAGCTTATATAACATGTAAGCCTTTGTAGTTTGTATATGTTTTTCTGTGACTTTATCCAACACTTTGATGTTTGACCTGTAAATGAAAGTTTTACCTATGTAATCCTTCATATTTTTGCTGCTGCTATCAAAACCATATCTGAAGAGATGGAGAACCTTGGATAAAAGTATCCAACCGACTTTGTTATCGCGCTTACTATTAACAATATGAACTAAAACTCATACTGTAGGTTTAAGATGTTATGAGTTGTTTAATTACTGTCTTTTGTGCTCGGGTGTTGGCGAAATTTTACATCATATCTTTCATTCCTAATAAATATCATTAGCCTTCTGGAAAATGTGGTGGCTAGTTCATCCGTTATGGCTTAGTTGTACAATTGTCGATTGTTTAGAGGAGCCTAGTTGGGTGAAGCTGACATATTTCCTCCTTGAACAGTTTTTAACCAGAAAACGCTGTATGATGCTTATAAGAAGCGTACCAAAAACATAGACTGCAACCTCGAAGAATATAATAGGATGAAAGAAGCTGATCCAGAGTTCTACCGTGAAGCTTCCAGTCTTCAGTATGGGAAGGTATGTTGATTAATATCTACTTTGTTGAAGTTGTTCTTTTCTTCTCTGCTTACAGTCGAGAAAAGGTGATGAATCATTATATATTTAATAATGGCACCCCGATTTGTTTACTTTTCTATGCAGACACCAAAAATCTCGGAGGATAAAATTGACAAGATGGTGAAGGAGCTTACTGAAAGGGATAGTAAGCGCAAAGAATTTAGCAGGAGGAGGAAATTCCATGATGAGAAAGATATTGATTCTATCAACGACCGTAATGAGCATTTCAACAAGAAGATTGAGAGAGCTTTTGGTAAATACACACTGGAAATCAAGAATAATCTCGAGAGAGGAACGGCTCTGCCAGACTAAGGGTATCATAGTGTTTGAATTCATAAGTACTAGGTTGTATTATCTACCAACCAAACCTTGCCAAAATCTGTTTATTATAAATGTTGTATGAGAATTTGTGGTTGCTTGCTTTTAATTGTTACAATTGATTAGTATGAAAGGATTTTTGCAGCAAACTGTCCTTATATTTACTTCCCCATTTCAAGTGTTGCAATGAATCTAATATGCTTAATCTGTGTGTGGTTGAAAATCTGAACTAGACAATGACTGTTACTTTCGTGTAGAATCCTGGCCTGCAAGATATTGACCTGCATGACACGTAGAATCCTGGCCTGCAAGGCATTGACCTGCATGACGTACCTGGTTACGATGTTTGATGAAGAGGGTGTGTTTTTATTAATTTTGCTTTTGAAACTGAATAAATTATCATTGTTATTGAGATCTCCCCTTTGATTTGGTCTTTTAAAATAAAACGATATATTTTAACTTTCCCCAGCTTTTAAGCCATCTGTTACTATGGAATAACTAACGCGGGAACTTCATGGAAACCCATCCCCTTGAGAAAACATCTCATAGCAAGGTTTAGACTCGCTCTTTGCAGTGTAAACCTGTCCAATTCAGTGTTCCCATTATACACGGATGAGGAATGTGGATTGAGTGGTGTGACAAAGACAAGTTCTTGACGTAAAAACTTTTGACTTACACGATTAAAATAATGTATGGAGTATGTTATTTCTTCGTCAGCCAGCCATACAGTATCAACTTCCTCATCGTCACCTTTTAAATACACACTGACACTATAAGCTCCTGAAATCATCTCACATATTCCTCATCTCAAACTCCATCAATGGAATCTATCTGGTTCATAATCGTAATCACTCTCTCTTTCTGTGCAACCATAAAAGCTCTATTCAATCTTCTTCAAACCTCTAAAAAATTACCACCTGGTCCTGTTTCAATCCCAATCATAACAAGTTTCCAATGGCTAAGAAAATCTTTTGCAGATATAGAACCAACTCTTAGAAATCTCAAAACAAAATACGGACCAATCATAACTTTATCGATCGGTCACCGTAAATCAATTTTCATTACTACCTCAAACTTAGCTCATCAAGCTTTAATCCAAAACGGAGCAATCTTTGCTGATCGTCCACCAGCACCAGCAACATCCAAGATTATTTCAAGTAATCAACATAATATTAGTGGAGCTGCCTATGGTCCTTTGTGGAGACTACTACGGAGAAACCTTACTCTTCAGATTCTTCATCCATCAAAGATCAAAACATTTTCACCCGCTCGAAAATGGGTATTGGATATAATCAAGGAAAGTATAAAAAAAGAATCCAAATCAGGGCAAAACCCTGTTCTTGTTGTTGATCATTTTCAATTTGGTATGTTTTGTTTACTTGTTTTCATGTGTTTTGGGGAAAAACTCGATGAGAAAAAAGTTAGAGAAGTTGAATCTGTCCAGAGAAGTTTATTATTGGGGTTTAGTAGATTTCAGATTCTAAATTTCTTTCCCAAATTGACTAAAATATTTTTCAAGAAAAGATGGGAAGGTTTTTATAAGTTGAGAAGTGATCAAGAAAAGGTGCTAATTCCTTTAATTAGATCAAGACAAGAACAAATGAAGAAAACTAGCCAAGACCATGAGAAATCTTTAGGGTTATGTTATGTTGATTCATTATTGAATCTTGAATTACCTGAGGAAGGCGGAAGAAAACTGACTGAACATGAAATTGTTAGTTTATGTTCTGAGTTTCTAAATGCAGGTACTGATACTACATCAACAGCTATACAGTGGGTTATGGCTAATTTAGTGAAGTATCAAGATATTCAATCCAAATTATTCGAGGAAATCAGAGTTTTCGAGAAATCAAGATCAGATTCTGATGGTGATGAGATTAAAGAAGAAGATTTAAAGAAACTGCCATATTTGAAAGCTGTAGTTCTGGAGGGACTAAGAAGACATCCACCAGGCCATTTTGTTCTACCTCATGCAGTTACTCAAGATGTAGGGTTAGATGGATATGTTGTACCAAAAGAAGCTACAGTTAATGTCATGGTAGCAGAAATTGGATGGGACCCAAAAGTGTGGGAAGATCCAATGGTGTTTAAACCGGAGAGATTTTTGAATGAAGATGGTACTGTGAATGAAGATTTATCAGATGTCACAGGGAACAAAGAGGTTAAGATGATACCATTTGGAGCTGGTAGAAGAATGTGTCCTGCTTTTGGTATGGCAATGCTACATCTTGAGTATTTTGTTGCTAATTTGATCAAGGAATTCAAGTGGACGGCTAAAGTTGGAGATGATATTGATTTGTCAGAGAAACAAGAGTTTACAATTGTGATGAAGAATCCATTGTGGGCTCATGTTTCTCCAAGGGAAAAGTAGTGCTTCTTTATGTCATTATTGCATGGTTATTAAGCTTTAAATGAATTTCTATTTTAAAGTTCCCATTTAGACTTTGGAGTTGTAGACTTGTAACTTTATATTGATTGAAAGTTTGGTGATGTACCTAACTGGATTGAATCCGAGTTTACACTTTCTTGTTTGCTTTATAGCAATTCTTATGGAAACATGTAAATCATGGAGTAGATTTTACCCTTCTAGTTGGATGGGCAAATACGGTTTGCCATTACGAAGAAAAGAGTATGGCACCTGTGTGAAAAGAGTATGGCGCCTACGCGACCGACCAACTCATTTTCCTATAAATACTCGTCTCACTCAATTCACACCTTTACAATCTTTTCTAAACTCGATTAATTTCGTGTAAACTCGTACTAGTTATTCTGGAATATGACCTATCTACGATGGAGTCAATTTAAATATACTGAAGAGGAAAATTTATGTATTTGTGTAAATTATCAGTTTCAATCTCTACTTACTGCCGCAGAGACCCGCACAAAGTTTCTGGCGGAGCCTATTTAAAGAGTTCTAAGAGGATAATGGAAGCGACAGAATGCGTGATGCAAGCAAGTTGAAGGGTCTTTACGATTGACAGAGAGGTGATGCAATTTGTGGCTTTAACTATGCAAATCAGTCTAATAATTATAATTGGTGAAACTAATGACGATGTGTTAAAAAGATCACTAGTGAAGTGACGAAGAATAAGAACAAATCTTTCGGTTTCATAAATTGTTACCACGTCCTATAAACAATGAGAGACAAATAGAACCCATTATTGGTTGATGCTCCTCCTCCACAACTCAATGAAGCATACATTAAATTGTTTTAATTAATTTGCAATGCTCAGTACTACATTCTACGAATTTGCAATGTTTAATCTAAGAACAATGTTTCAACTTAGTTTGTAATATTTAATTAACTAAGAACACTCTTTTAATTTAAGAGTTGCTGAAAAATGAAACCTAAAATTACATACTATTTCAATGCCACACAAACTCCTAATTAATGAAATCGGAACTATCCAATTAAAATCTAAGTCACACACACTAACCTTATAAATTAATGATTCTAAATAATTTGGCAATTAAATCGGTAGCTTTGAAATGAATACACGGCTCTACTATCCATTTGGTATACCCATCCTACGCCGCGTCATTGCAGACATCTAGAATGTGGTTGTACTTGTAGCACCAATTTCTGAACGCTATGGCTCGATCTCGAATATCAGTATCCCCATGTCGTATTATTCTAGGTTTCCGGTACTTACGGTCATAAGGGTACGTGTACATCTCTAATACCAACTACTTTCCAAAATATTTTGTCACCTCGTTTCTCTTTAACAAGAGCTAACACACTGATATACCCTTCGGTCCAAATGGTGTTTCTAACCTCCTCGTCTATTTTCATTCGTTAGAATTTGATAGATTCTTCAACAAATATGACCTCCCATTCTCTCGGGCATCCACTAGTTAATGCTGGAGTTGATGGGGTTGTTGATGATGGATTTTTCGTTAGAGGGGGAAGATGAAGATGAATTGATGGGGTAGATAATGATCGATTTGGCGTTAGAGGACAAGTATTTGATGATTGAGTTGATGGAGTGGATGATGATGAGTTTAAAGGTTTCTTTGATTTACTTGAGCAGTAAAAGATGAAAAAATCAATGAACAAGAAATTCATTTTGATGATTTTGGTCTGAAAAGAACGATATATATATATTTTTATCAATGTTTTCTTTTATTAATCATCGTGAAAAAAAAAACAGGATTACAAGAGTTGGATGGGAGCCTGGCAACAAGCTAGGCTCCAATCCCTTTTTGAAGAACAACTCCTATCCTATGGAAAAGACCTAACAACTAGAAAACGGATGACCTAGAATGATAGTGAAAAGAGTGTGGCAAAAAAAAAGTCAAGCAAAAATAAATATCCCGAAAATAATGTAAGTCTAATTTTCAACTCTACTCGTTCATTTGAGTTCTAATTTTCAAATTTATTTACAATAGTGCGCTATTTCACAACTAATAAACGCTAAAGACTTCAAGAAAAATCGCGGACAATCTTTGGCCTACTGTTTATCTTCAATTGGCATAACCTCCATTATGCGCTCTTGAGAATATTTCCCTTGGTATTTCTGACAAGTCTTTGGTTAAGTTTCAAATTTCTTTGCCTTGAACTCTTCGTTGCCTAGCTGTAGATTTTACTTGGCTAACTTCCAAATTCGAATTCTTCTTTGTTTTTTATAATTCTTTCGTAACCTTTACATATCTAGTTAATACCGATCATGCCTCAAGTATGACTCTAGAAATATTAAGTCGGATTGCAACATCAAGTATGACTCCTGCCATTGGAACCGTTTGGTGTAAACTAAATGTGATAATTACTTTGATAAAATTTGTGTCAAGTTGGGTTATATTTATAAAGGTTTCGGATGGAACAGTTGGATATAGCCGTTGAACGACTGAAAATCTGTCGAGCAACACATCTTAGGTCGTTAGCGACTTAAGCTTTGTCACCTACGATTAAAGTTGTGCCAAGCGATAGGAATTCTGTCTGTCGACTGAATTTTAGTCGCTCGATTAATTTTCTATCGCACCCTCCAAATCAACAAACCTATTGGTTTGCCCATCCATTTTGCTTGTATGCTTATCCCACAGTGGCATGCAACCATAGGAATTTAACATATAAAGCCGATTTCTATGAATGGGTAAATCTGTCACTTTGCCCATCTTGATATAAATTCTATCGAACGATAGAGTCTGTCTAGCGCGCTACAGGCTCTTTCGCTCAATGGAGTCCTTATCGCCAGTGACTTAGTCCATTTCGCTTGATCTAATCTCTAACGCTCAACGATTATATCTTCCAACGATCCAAAATCAATTTTTTATAGATACCGAATGAAACACAATTGAACTCACGCATTCGTTACACCTCAATCTCCCACACACATTTCTACACTTCAAGACACACCTTATTTACACATAATCTCTTACAAACATTTATTTCTTCTAATAAAATAATAATAATAAAAAACTCTCCCGACTTCTTAATTTTTTTTTATATGGCTTCTCAATCTCAACCCCAATTAAAAAATTATACGATAAAGTTCATGGTGCAAAATTTCAGTAGCTGAAGATGAATGTATTAGGAATTATGTTATCACACAAGATAGTATCAAAGGTGCACAACAACAAGGCAACACCGTGTGGGACACCATATTTCAGAAATTTGCAGTAGAAACTTGAACCTCAATAATCGTACTGCAGAAGGATTTTCAGATACAATTCTTCTACATTGTTTTCTTCTTCCTATACTACTCAAATAAAATTCTACAATGTCTGATTCATCTACTCCATCTACTCATTCTCGATATTAAGTTCAAATCCATCATCAAATATCCTATTGTAGATGGTGGAAAATGAGAGAGGGACAAGATTGTCAAAACACTCTCGAAACCATGTCTTATTAAAGGCAGTCGCCTATTTAGGCTCATCTCTATAGCTCAGAATGCAATCCATTCCATGAGCCGAACAAGCTCTCTATGAGCTCTCTCTTATAACTCCGGTGGAGAGGGTAATATCATAGCGCAGTACTAACGATCTCACCAACATATTAAACCCATCGATCAGCTCAGAGCCAGACCTCGCTTGATGGTACACGGTGAAAGATCAACAGAGACGTATCCTCATGGATTTCCTCTTAAGATACGACTCAACACACGAGTCTTGGTGCAAACCTCAGAAATATCGAAGCTCCAGGCCGGTCCGAGCTCTCTGAGAAGCATACACCAGCCTAAATAGGCCTAAGCGGACCTAATCCCAAATTCAGGATGGTCTAGCACACCACATGGATAAACATGCCATGACCTCAAGTGTGTCGTAGCATAAGCACTCACACCACGACTAAAGCACAGGCTGCCTAAAGTCGAACTTGGCCAGATGCCAAAGCCATAAACGCCACATACCATGGCACCACAAGCCATGGAAAACATGGATCCACAAGAAATCAGCCTTGGCCAAGAGGCCAAGACCATGGCACAAGGTGCCACAAATCCACTTGACCTTGGCCAAAGGCCAAGGCCATAACAAAAATAGCCAGAAGCAGGCTAGGCTTTGGCCACAAGCCAAGGCTGTGGCGCCATACTCCATGGCGCCACAATAAATAGGCATTGGCCACAGGCCAATGCCGTGGCGCCATACTCCATGGCGCCACAATGAATAGGAACTGGCCAAGGGCCAAAAACCATGGCGCCTCCACGATTAGCGCCAAAGGCGCGTCCCAGAACTGGCCAAGAGCCAAAAACCGTGGCGCCATCATTCATGGCGCCACAACAGGAGAGCCTTGGCCAGAGGCCAAGGCCGTGGCGCCATGAGCCATGGCGCCACCACGACAAGCGCTAAAAGCGCATTCTAAACTAACCTTGGCCAAGGGCCAAGGCCATGGCGCCACCATAACTAACGCCAAAGGCGTGTTCCTATCTAACCTTGGCCAAGGGCCAAGGCTGTGGCGCCATGAGCCATGGCGCCGCCATAATTAGTGCCAAAGCGCAATCAAGCACTTGCGGCCTTGGCCAAAGACCAAGGCCACTCGACATCACGCAACGTTGGTCACGACAATCAGTCGTACAACCCAACTCAACTACGCGATAGCCGCGTACTACTCGCTCGAGATATCAAAACATCACACGGGGGGATAACTTTAGGGGTATTGGTCTGGCGGTCTACGGCAGTTGAAAGAAACTGATGGAGATAGTGGGAAGTTAAGGGAAGATGGCACGAGTGGGCATGTTCCACACGACTCAGGCAGTTACGGAAACCAACGCATGTCCTCCACTCCTCCACTCTTCCACGACTTCCACCTTCTCTGTCGAGAGATCAGGGTGAGTTCAAACTATAAATAGAGGCTTCCTCTATCTTCCAAGGCAGAATGTTCAGAACACCGAGAACATCCAGAAAACACACAGAGCCTCAGAGAAAACACCTGAGAATCTAAACTCGTTCTAGCCCTTGGAGATTTCCATTCGACTTCACGACGGAGATCTTGAACTCTTACACCCAAAAACTCATCTTCAACCTGATCTCAAGTTTCTTCACTGTTTCCCTCCCTAGACCAACCTCTATCCTCTCTGTGACCGAAGCAAGGTGGGAACGACCATCCTTGGTTTAGGCTTGCCTTGTTCGACTTTGATCTCCGAGCACTACGAAAGTACCCAGAGGCGGTACACTTGTTTTTGCAAGTAAAAACAGTTGGCGACCACAGTGGGAGGTCATTCTCTCGGTTCCAGAGAAGCCTTCAAAGATGGTTGAACTAAGGTCGGGATCAGATACCAAAAACCCCAACTCTTCGACTGATGGTGCTGTAACCTCTGGCACGGCACCTACCCACATGCCCATTATCCAAGAAACTTCCCCATCAACACCTATCATCTCGCCCATACTCGACGCCACAACGACGGAACAACAGTTGGTGGAGCTCTGCATCAACGGAATGATCCCCGTGTACCGAGCTCTCTTGGAGAATCTCCGCTTCAAAACCTTCTCCGAACTCCATGAAGTTGCGAAGAAGACCGCCATCACTGCGCCCGCTCCGCTGGAAAGAGCCATCGCACGAAAAAAGGACGAATCACCTACGACTGCACACCGCAAGGGCGACAACCAACCGGCCCGAGAAGCCCCTCGAGCCTACGTCACCTCTTCCTTCCCCAGGTACGATGGAGCCGGTCATGCACGAGGACACGTCTCACGCTTCCTGGAATCTCTAGGGGAGTACGGATACAGTCATACCTTGAGACTTAACGAATTTCCGAAGTCTCTCATCGGCGAAGCCTATCAATGGTACGCTCATCTCCCACCAAGAACCACGAGCACATAGAATGGATTGATGGACGCCTTCTTCAAAGAATTTCTTTTCGGAAAGGTAACTCTCTCTGATTTAAGTAAAATGCGCCAAAGAGCTGGAGAACGCCCCGAGGAATACGTGAAAAGGTTCAAAGGGCAAGCCCTCGGTTGCTGCGCCCCAGATATAACGGAGCTGCAACTAGTAGAAATCTGCACCGGTACCATGGCTCCTATTTACCGTGCCCTCCTGGAAGATCTTCAATTCCAGACTCTCGCCGAACTCCAAGAGGCAGCGGCAAGATCCAACTCTATAATACCCACGCTGAGGGAGAGAGCTCAACTACTAAAGCGTGGAGAACCCGCTGGAGAAAACAATGGAGGTCCACACAACGACAGGAAGAGAAAAGCGGGGGAATACCTCGCTGAATATCAAGCACAAGGCCCAACAATGCCAAACGCGGTGCCAGAAGGGGACTTGAAACAACAAGGAGGAATCGATTTACCAAACGACCTCACGACGACAGAGATGGAACAACTGCTGGAATCTTTAGTCCGAGACAGACTCGTGGAACTACCCAGAGCGTTGAAGCCTCCCACCGCTGAAGAGATGAAACACCCTCATTATTGTCATTATCACAGGAGAATCAGCCACGCCACGATCCAATGCAACAGTTTCAGGCGAATCCTTGAAGAACACGTTGTCAAGGCCAAAGCACGCTCTTATATGTCGTATCCAGAACCTCCACACATCCGAGCTCTCACGGACCACCGGGAACCTGTAAACCAGAGAGTGGAAAATTTGATGCATCAACTATGCGAAATCTTATGCTTCTCGAAGTCACAAAGAAAGGATATGTTCACAGCACTCAACCACGTGGTGTCGGGTAGACGATTGCCGTTTGGAGAAAAGGAAGACCCACACTCATCAACCCCGGACAAGTCTCCGATAAGGTACGACTGGGGGCTACTAGCTAGGCAAGGTTGGGGGATACTCACGACTGCATATATACGCGGTGTCGGATTCCCCAACACGTTATTGGACCCAGAAGGGAAGGTCAATGTCATTTCTGCAACGACACTGGAAACCTCGGGAGGCTCACCACACGACATCACTGGATCCCCGGAGACGTTGGAGGACCCTGAAGGAAGGACGGTGGTAACCCGGGGACGAATAACCCTCCAGATCGAAGTGAATGGAGTACGAACGGAGGCCGAGCTCTATGTGGTCCCGCAAGACTTCGAACACGACATTGTCCTCGGCTACTCTTGGTTCCGAGACAATCAGGACTTACTTAATAGGACTGCAACCCCACAAGGAACACAAGCTGGACCGGAGGAGCTCCACACGGCGACAGTATCCTTGTACGAGGAAAGAAGAGCCTCGCCTAGTCCGGGAAGGGAACCGAGGACGGAAACCCCGCAAAAGATGGACAGAATGCTTGTCCCCAGGTATGAGTGGATCATGAACCCTACTCAGTATTTTAGAAGATGGACGACCTCTTCCCCTGGCCACGAAACCCTTAATATTTCGTTTAGCCAATTAGCAATAGGAGATGAGAAAAACAACGGGTTTACCCGCTGTCGTCGAAAATCGCCATTGTATCGAAAGCTTCATCGCCTCAGAGCCCCGATAACCAATAACGGAGGCTACGAAGTAGGAAGATTAGTGATGAAGGTTAACAGGCAAGGAGGAGGGGAGCCCGCAGGTCCTTACGTGGTTGTTCAATCCACCCCAAGCGGATACTACAAGCTCACCTCACCCAAAGATGAATGCAAGGATACGATGATAGTCAAAGAAAAACGGATTGAAGCATATCCCAATTAAACCTCAGCCATAAAAAAAAAAAAAAGAGAGAAAAGAAACGTGTAACCGTTGTACATACTCGTCCTATCATTGTCTTTCAAATAAATACTAATAAAGAAAATTCCTGAACCATGAGTCAAAACAATCAGAAAAGACCAGATAACACAATAGCCTTAGCCTTTTCATAAGAGCCCCTCATGTTGGAAAGAACCTCTCGCTCCTTCGCAAGCCTGGCTTTCAGTTCGGCGACCTCCTTCTCTTTCGCCGCGAGGACGTCATCTGTAACTCCCTCAGCCTCAGCCTTCGCATTCTTCTGCTTTTCGAACCTCTCTCGGAGCCAAGCCACATTGTAGGACTCAGACTCAGCAGCCGCGATAGCATCCTCCCAATCCTGCAGCGTCCCTGGTTTAGCCCCAAGCATGGAGTTCTCCCGCATCTCGGCAATCCGCTCCAGGAGAAATCCGACGAACCCTTCCGCCATGGTACGGTTTGCTTCCTCCCTCGCAATATGCCCGAACTCTCTCCAGATACGTGTGTACATGTCCTCATACTCTTGGGAAACAACGAAACCGCCTATAGCCACCTGGTAAGACCTGACCCTACTCAAGAGGGGGAAAGCAACACCTCGGCCCGGGTAAAGTGCGATGAGCCTAGCCTCCCTGGCTCCAACCTCAGCATCAACAGCGTCCATGAAGTCAGAGTCCACCATCCCCTCAGTGTTGCCGTCCTCGACAACCTCTTCATCACCACCTTCACCCGAAGACACGCCTACATTACCAAGGGAAGCTACGCCACTAGTCACCAACGCCTCGTCACGCATGAACTCTCCACTCTCATTCGAAGACTAAAAAAATAGAAGAGTCAAAAAAGGGGGGCGTGAGATACACTGTTCTGGAAGTAAAGGAGACATGAGTGAAGACATAAAGAACGGAGTCCCTTACCGCGACAGGATGTGACTTTTCCCGAAGGAGTGATGAAGCGTTGAACGTCCCAGCCACCTCTTGCTCTTTATCACCAACAGTCGAAGACCCCATTGGCTCGTTGTCTCCTGGGTGGTCCGTCTACAAAGAAACAACACGGAAATGAAGACTCGACTAAACGTTAACAAGGAACAAAGCAGTCTTGATGGAAGACACATTACGGTCACATCAGCATCCTCGTCCTCGTATTCTGGCACGTACCCCTTGGGAATTCTCATCAGAGGTCGACGCCTCCTGGTGTCTCGAACTGAGATCATATCGTCCGACTGGGGACTAGGAGTAGAGCGCACCTGCAGAAGAATAACGAGGGGTAAAGAGAAAGACATCTTTTTATAATCAAGAAGAAATTACAGTCGGATCACTATACCTGAGTGGGAGTTACAGGAACACGTCGACCCCCTTCGTTGACGAATCCATGAAGAACTTTGAGGGTATCATTCCAAAACTCATGATACTCAGGAGTCATTCTCGTCGGCCGATGACGAAAGATGAAAGGAGAGCGACGGCCGAGGTGGAGTGATACGTCGAGCGAAGACCGCAATTCAGCCACGGAGGGCACAAATAACAACACCTTCGGCACATCTTGATCAAAACCCATCACTCTCGCAGCCCTATCAATGTTGTAAGGGATAACCACCTCCTCCCCTTGAAAGTAACCAAGGATGAAACCAGGAGTGCTGCTGTTGATAAAGATAGCTTCCCCAACAGCGAGGCCATTCGACTCTCGAGGTCCTGATTGTAACTCAACGCCGGGATCCTCCGTGAAAGTTATGGGTTGTATGATATCAGGAGAAGAATTAGTATACCACGGGCGGAGGTCGACATTCCTCTCATTATCTAGCAAATTCCTCAACGCCGGAGAAGGGATGGGCAGCTTGCTATTCCACTGCAGAATTCGAGGACACCCCTTTAATGTGCTACTCAGAGAAGCCCCCTTCCTGGGTCTATGAGGTATAAAATGCTCCCACAAAATCGCCTGGATGAAGCAGGGATTCGCATAAGTACTGACCCTGCTAACACCGGGGACTGACATGTCTCGGACGAAAGCATCGAACTGAGCATACTGAGAACCGAGGAATAAACTGCCAATGGGCAAACTCTGACCATGAGCTAAAATAACAGCGAGGGGAACGACATGAGGCTTCAAGGTACCACGAGGAGCATCAGCAAAAATGTCCCTAGATAACCAGAGCACCAGGAACGCAGCAATGCAGAGGACGCTCCCCGGAGTTCCCCCATGGGGACTTGTACCACCCACGTACCAATGGTTGGTCCACGAAATATAATTCTCGTTTGAATAAGCCTTGGATATTTGCAATTCTTGGATCTGCCTACTCAAAGTCTCGATCATCGCGCTTTGCTCCGGAGAATAGCTATCTGGGAGATTCCCTAACATTGGAAGATGGTATAAAGCAGCCACCGACTCTAGGGAAATCGCGAACTCACCCCAACTGGTCACGAAAGTCTTCGTTGCCCTACACCAGCGAAGAAGGAAAGCAACAACGGCGCCAGAATCCTTATACATTCTCAAGTTCCTGGTGGCCTTCACTGCATGGAAGACTCCTGACTGCTCCAGAACCGGCCGAACCTTCTCATTAGTCAACACAAAGTCATACCAAGCACAGCAAAGTGGTACGGCAAAAGACGGGACTCTGAAATCGACGGGTCCACCCTTAAGCGCCTTGGATTCCATGCAGAATCTAACAATCTCCGACGGCGTCACATGCGAAGAGTCGTTGAAGTCGCCTCGCCTTGGAACAAAACAGGAGGAAAGGTCTCCACGATCGACAAAGGCCGTCGGGTTCCTAACAACGGGAGTATATGAAAAGTTGTCATCACACCTGGGAGTCCTGGCAGCGGTATCACGAACGGAATGGTGGCTGGAAATTGACTCCTGGTTGCCGCCACGCTTTCTCTGTAATATGCAAACAAATCCAAGTAAGTCACCAGTACTCGTATTTTCTAATTACATAAATGCCTAGGCGTAAATATTTAGCAGAGCACATGCACAAGAAATTCATGCATGCGCACGCCACCATAGCCATGGCATAGCTAACTTGGCATACGAGTAAATAACGAAGGCACACTAAAACATGCATACACATATATGTACATATGGCGCCATATTCATGGCGCCACCCATAGCCTAGCCTCAGCCAAGCTGAGGCCGCGTAAAAATAAAAAAATAAAAAAAAAAAATAATTTGGCGGGTCTGTGCATGGCGCCATATTCATGGCGCCAGCAACCCTAGCCAAGCCCTGGCACCGTGGCGCCACTAACCTTCATGGCGCCACACCTTGTGGCGCCACCAAACTTCCCGTGCATATATATATATATA